>JANCMA020030734.1:0-16713 GCA_024336925.2 Zoanthus solanderi
GACGTAAACAAAGAGTTCAAAAATCCAGAAAATAATATACGCTAAATAAAAATGATACAAAACAAAAAGAACGGGCGTGAATAAAAATTTTAAAATTCTAATATATAGGTTATACATTCCAGTATGTGAAAAAAGAAACAGAAAACATTTTAAAAATATCAGCAAACATCCTCTACAACACTTTTTACTCCAAAGCAGATAACAATCGTTGTCGAGTTCTTAGAATTTTGTTATTGCACCATTCATCTTTGGAATTTAGCTCTGGTTTTAGATGATAAATATATTCTGATTCACTAATCTGCCTTTTCATGGGATCTTTTAAGGATTTAGTAATTTATTTTAACTCATATCTAACTTTCCTGCCAGTAAGGTATTCAATGGAGTGTTTGTACAAAGCGCTGCGTTCATATTTAGATTTAACTTCTGATTCATAATTCTCAATGTATTCTTTAAAACGCTCTCCCACACTTCTAGCTGTTTCTCCGATATAAAGTCCCCTTTTATCTTGGTAGTCACTTCACGAAATGGTGTAAACAACTTCTCTATCTTTACAAATGACCTTCGCCTTGTTGGGACAAACTTTACAATCCTTGTCACTACAATTGCTACTTGGAAAGGGATCAGAGTTGTATAATTGCTTTTTCACACTTATTCCTGATTTCTCTATCACTTTATTTTTAGTCCAGTTTCATCCCAAACGTTTTGAATTTTTCTCTTAAGTCTACTTTCAAGGGTAGCGTCGACAAACATGACACTTTCATATCCTCCTTTACTTAATCATTTTTTTCTTTTTTCACGTTTTTCTTTATCTCTTCTTTTTTTTCCCATTCTTTGTGACGATACATAGGTGTTCTCTCATTTTTATCTTCCGAAACCACTTTATCATACTTCAGTTTAGCTTTCACATATATTTTTTTCCTTTCTTTAATGTTGTATCCGCTATTTTGCATTCTGTCAATAACGTGCGGAACGAGCTTTCTTCTTTCAAATTGCGTTAACAGGGGAGAGATGTTTCTCATCACACGCACCAAATCGGCGATCAAAATTTGTACTTTAGTTTTCATTGAGAGGGTAGAGTCTCTATCGATAACACCTTTATTGGCCATATGTTTCGTGTAATGTGTATGCATTATTTTTACTACGTCGTTGTCTATTTTCCCCATCCAAATCTTCAAATCAAGGACTGGCATTCTTGCATCATCGTCATTGTTTTCTCGATAATCAAAAGTGACTTGAATACTCTGATGTATACTGTTAGCTATCTGTTGAACTTTGCTCCATAATTCCTTGCGATCTAATATTTCAACAGGTCCTCCTCCAAGTCCACAGAAGATGTCATCTACGTATCGGGAATACAATTTGAGATCAATTCTATTTTTCTGAAGTTCATTTATCAATTGTTGGTCCCACCATACCATAAAAGTGTTAGCTAGTCTTCCCGCTAGAGATACGCCAATCGCTCCGCGTTTTAGTTGTTTATACAGTTTCTCATTGAATTTGCACACGTGGTTTTTAAGAATTTCCAAGATTGTGTATTTTATTGCGATTATCATCATAACTTGTGGAAAGCAATGTTAAATTTGTTAAGACAAGTGCTGTTAAGTTTAGAGTTGTCGATCAACGACCAGCCTTTTTGGGAAACTAAAGAAGCAATCTCTAAGTTGCATTTGTCAATCATTGGATTCAAGCTTACCTTGTGGTAACGATTAACAATGATCGATATTGTAACTTTGATTCTAGAGGACGCTTCAGTAATAATTTTGCCAATCTCGCTGATGTTCTCAACAATTTGCTGGGAACTGGAGTGTTCGATGTCGTTAGTGCCAGTGTGGAGGATGATTTCGTCAGGTCTTGTTGCTAGTGTGGGCACAATGTAGTGTTTCATGTCGCTCGTCTTCCCTCCAGAGAACGATTTTACGGAGACTGATTTTGAGCTAGACATCTTAGATCCAATTAAAACCTTAATCATAGAGTCTCCCAGCACTGTAATTTTGGTCTTCTGCTGACAAGTTTCATTTCTGGTGGGCTTATTGTTTTTCCGAGTACTGCCAGCAAGTTTGTTGTCACCACTCGGGTTTACATTGTGCTTTGGCTCTATTGTTCGTCGGTTATCCGGTTGCGTGTTAGACTTCTCTTGATCTTTATTCTCTTTAGGAAGCACCGTTAACTTTGGATGTATTTTACTTTTAATAACGGACCATCCATCGGGTGAGCCAATCTTAATTGACCTATATGCAGCGTCTTCTGACACTAGTCTGAGTGCAGTCAGTAAGCTGTCTCTTTCTTCTTGCAGGGTTTTTGTCTTAGCTGACAGTTCATTAAGCTCAGATCTTAAGCTATTCTCCATGCATATTCATTCATTCAATTTTTTTCTTAAGTTAATTGTTTCGCTGTTTTCATCATCGGCAGAAATTTGCATATTTTCCTTCGGGTTAATCAGAACTTTCTTGATATTGAATAAATCTTGTTTAAGTCGGTCACATTTCTTTTCGAGAATTCGACAGCCAGCACAACATTCTTCGCTTTGATTCGATCGATCGCCACAAACATCCATCCGACTATCTCGGAGCAGTTCAATCTCACTGTTCAAATTCCCGCCATTACAACCACAATTTCTAAGGTCACTGAGAGGTTCACTGCTAAGTGGAACTAGAAACAGGATTTTTCAGAAGCATATCTGTCCTCCATGGCAGTAATTTGGAAACACGCCATCGACCCATTCGAATTCTAACGCTCGTAAATCTTAAAAAACAAATTAAGCTTCAAAAATTTTTAGAAATCCTACCTTCAAGATAAATGTGCAACAAAGATTCAAACTAAGTGGGGCAGGCAAGTGCGAACTGGATACCAGTGAATGCACGAATACCCATTGTGCGCACGACCAATCAAAATTGAGATCAATCAGAGCGGTGGTGATAGGATTTCTAAAAAGTTTTGAACTTCAATTTATTTTTGAAGATTTACGAGCGTTAGAGTTCAAGCGGGTCGATGGCGTGTTTCCAACCTTTTCTTCTTATATATATATATCACTCTTGTTTCTCCCAGCGCCAGAAACCAACCCAAAACAACATATAAGGACGACAAAATACAACAAGTAAACAATATTGAGGTACTTCATGATTTTTATTTCAGAGAGAGGGCCACCTGAACAAATGATTGCTCTTCCCTGCTTCATGTTCCCATCATCTTCAGGGAAATTCACTTTTAGCACTGGTTCGGATAAATCTGAATCAGAGTCAGACTCTTCAAAACACTGTCACAGCAATTACAATCTCACTGTGGAAAGTTTGTTTTCCTGTATGTATTTTGCCAAAGTGAAGAAACGATCACATATCATTTCTCCTTTAAAGTTACCAAGGTTGAAAAACATGTCGTCTTTTTTACCATACGTGCTTTTACCATGAGGAAAAAATAATGACTTCATCTCCTTTATTAAGTCGGATGTAAAGCTTGAAAGTGAAACAGCTATAGTCCTTGAACCTTCATTTCTTGCAAGTCCCACAGAGATATATCGTTCTTTCACACTGGAGTAATGCATCCATCCAACTGAAATTGATCGTGTCTTCTCAACTTTGATTCCCTTTTTATATCTAACAGACTTTGAAGGGGTCACTTCTTTTCTCTTTCTATGTTCATTGACACAAAGGGTAGTAGCTTCCTTTTCATTTCATTTCTTTTATCATGTTTCTCATTTTGTTTGATACAATTGCCTCCAAAAGTTTTTAGAGGTAAAATGTCACCCATTTTCTCAATACCCAGATACTTAAGGTCACTCTCTTTTGCCTGAATCACAGCCTCTGGCTCCATCTGCAACAATTTTATAACAACATAAATTTGAGAAACTAATAACAGATTCATTAGAGTAGTCTGGTTGTGTGTGGCATAAAAAAGACGAGAGAAGCGAAGGAAAAAAGAGCATTTACAGGATCTAATAGGGCCGAAACCAATCAATTGTAGAACTGCACATAGTTTAGGTTTCTCGCTGATGAACAGTACCTGTTATGCTATTTATTTTCAGCTGTATTTATAGTTATTGTCTGTGCTTTAATGAACTGAGATACTAGTATAGTTTATAAAGAATATTAATGACAGTGTTATAAATACTTAGATAATGGAATTGTTCGGAATACAATGATGGTATTTTACAGCGTAAGTTTTATATTAAAGTGCTTAACTTGAACATTTAACAAGGGCTTTTCCCAGAGGATATGTAAAGCTTCTTTGATTTTTAAATCATAGCCAGACTCACAGCCAAACTAATTGACTTTTCACTTACAACTTGCCACTTGCACCTTACAACTTGCTACTTTCGATACCAACCCCTCCCCAATTACTTTGAAGGCCGAGAAGGAAAGGGTTCTACTCTTGAAATCGAGGTTAGCAATATGTCGGACGTTCACAAAAATGAAAGTAAGTTGTGACTGATTGCATTGTACATTTAAGTGTTGTACTAGGCTTTCATTTATTGCTTTACTGTATTACATTTCCTTTCACAACTAAAGACTGCAATTGAACAGCTTGTTTGAGAAAACAAACCGCCGGACATGATATTAAGATACATTAAAAGAGACTTCAATGTGAAATGGAGATTTGTTCCAACTCACTGTCTATTGAAGTGTACATTTTTGTCTTTAATTTTATTGTTTCTAGTGAAACGAGCATGAGTATCGAAAATATGCAGAAGAAAAAAAAGGTACATGTGTAACTAAGCAATAACTATTATTTTAAACATCTGATCTGATCTCGAAAGGGCTATAAACAATAAATTTTAGTAAGAATTACTTCAGTTGGTTGTAAAATCAAGCAAGAGTGGCAGAGCAGGGCCCCCCCCCCCAATTGTCGAGGATTTTTTTTTGCCTCACTTTCAGACTTATCTTTCTAGGACGTCTATTCGAAGTTCCAATTTAAAAATATTTCAAGAAATGGTTGTTTCTCCACAGCACTGGAAGATTTTATATCTATGCCTATGCAATTTGTTGACTTTAACGGCCCACTTTTGCAAGGGATCCGAGGTCATGTCCCCACAATACTTTGGTCATGTGTTTATAATATAGGGAAGTTGTTGGAAAAAGTATTGTCTCTAATGAACTGTCTTTTATCACCTAGATCGTTTGTCTGTGATTATACCATAAGCTACGTCGTATTCTAATGTTATCGCAATGAACCTTGTTTAAACCTTTGTTTTGCCTTTTCCTCGATTATTATACGTATTTACATGAATTTTTCTAATTAGTGCCGTTTACATGGAACAAGATTCTTTAAACAAAAAGTTTAAAAAAATCGATAATAGTCGCCAAAATAATAAAACATAAATCCTCAAAGGCTATAATTTTATAAAATTGTTTTCAGAAAGGCACCGAATTCGCATATTTTCATGGAGTAGAGCTTGCCAAAATTTTCCGGGAGTGTGTGCCCCGGGACCCCCCTCGCTATAATTTTCTCAGCCCCTCCAATCACCTTCAGCTTCCGCCGCCCCTGAAAATATTTGCCTTCTTGCACTGAATCTTTCTAGGGTCATGGTGATAAAGATCTACAATCTTTTAATTAATACTACTACTAATAATAATAATAACTTTATTACCGTGTCTATGTATTTAGCTCATAGAGCTAATTGGGGACACCTATACTATTACAAAACTATTAGAAAAAAAATATGTACAATATCATAATAGGTAACAATATAGCTAGATAAACTATGCATTAAAATTGAAACATTTTTAGAAATATTAAAGTGTTTAGATAACATAAAAATGCTTGTACAGTGCAAATAATCATAAATAATTAGTCACGTGCTGGAAAGAGTGCAACAGTTGCCACTGTCTTCCATTAGGCTAGCCAGGTCAACTCTTCGGACATTAGTTTTAAAGATGCTAAGGCTTGGTAGTTCACGCATACCATTTTCTAATTTGGACCAGATATATGGTCCTTGATACCCAAGTGTGTGTTTTCCATAGCGTATAGAATTAAATCGAGGTATTTCAAAGTAACTGTTTCTAGGGCTATAACGAGTACCCTTTCGAGTAAATATCTCAGATATGGAGCTAGGTACTAGATTGTTCTAAATTTTATACATTAGTACTGCAATGCCCTGTGGGCGCCTATTGTAACGCGTAGGTAATTTAGCGCGCTTAAGAAGTTCCTTATATGTCTCTGTTGTTTTAAAGACTGCACGAAGGGCTCACTCTTGGATGCGTTTGATTTTCCGCCCATTTGAAGATTTACAAAAGTTTCAGACTAAATGACAGTATGTTAAGTGTGGCATTATAGCTGTTTTATACAGTATGAGCTTAGCTTGGCGTGGTATTAGATTGCGCAAGCGCATGAGGAGTCCTACTTTCTGGCTGGCTTTAATGCATATTTCGCTAATGTGTTGTGTAAAGTTAAGGTTCTCGTCTATATTTACTCCTTGTAGCTTGATTTGTTCAGTTTTCATGATCTCGTCATTAGCGATGGTGAGAACGCTGCCCTTCTTATCTGCATCTATGTTTCTTGGGTTAATCTTGAGGGACTGAAACTTATCTGGATTTGCCAAGAAAAAGTTGTTCCTATACCATAACAGTGCTTGTTGACCCTGAATCTCTAAAGTAGATTCAACTTCTTCATAGGTTTTTCCTGTCACATATAATTGGTGGTCATCAGCATAAAGCGTAAGTTTTGAGTCAGGGATATGAAATGCCATGTCATTTTGGAACATGTTCCAGAGGAGAGGGCCAAATAATGATCCCTGAGGACAACCACGCTCCATAATTCTCCATTCACTCATTTGGCCGTTTATTTTTACTCTGTGTTTAGCCTGCTATCAAAAAAGGATTTAATCAGTTCAAGTGAACTGCTATTAAAACCGTAGGCATCCAGCTTTTTTAAAGTGAGTGAATGGCTTAACGAGTCAATTGCCTTACTCATGTCAGTAGACAATATTGTTACCAGCTCTTTTCTGTCCGCTGCAAGCCTCCAGTCTTCAATCAACATCAGCAGGGTTGTCTCACAGCTGTATTGTTTTCTATAAGCTGTCATCCTGTGGTACAGAGCAGGGTCATATAATGTATGGTCACTTGTTTGCTGAGTAAGTTCAAAAATCTTGTCCACACATATAAGTGAAGTGATTGGGCGATAGTTTAATTTGTCTTGTCTGTCTCCCTTTTTAAATACAGGGGCCATTCACCTTTCTTCCATTCAGATGGCCACTCGCCTAAGCTAATACAGTTATTGTAAAGTCTAGTCAGGGATGGTGCGATTCCTTCAGCCACTCCCTTAAAGAGTTTTGGTGGTGCTGTCACATCCACCCCATACGATGGTCTTACATTGAGATTTTTAAGAGCACACTGCACTTCCTCTTTGTTAAACTCTTTGAAATCAAATTTTTCCCTTTGTAACCGCCTTCAATAGCCTTGACACTACTGTGATTCCTATGATCACTCTCGGTTAGGCTGGTGATATAGTTACCTCCTATGTCGGCTGCCACTGTGTTAAAATGGCCTGCTAGGAGTTCAGCCACCACAGTTTCTGCGTTCCCGTGTTGCAATATTCCTGTATTTTCGTTTGAGCTCAAAATTTTCAAGAGAGCGGTCCTATGCAAACTGAACTGCAAATTTTCTCTTATCTCTGATGGCTTGCTTCCATTCTGGAGTCATGAAGGGTATATCTTTCTCCCTGACTCGTTTTTCTTTAATGGATGCATGTTGATCCACCACGCTCTCAAACAGCCCCTTCCAATAATCATATCGATCATTCACATTGTTGTGATATCAAGTTAGTTCCGGCTGTTTAGTTCTAGGCTTCCGGTCACGTTGTGGACCAGCATGCCTTCTGGGCATGGTTTTTGTTTTTACCGTGTGTTCAGTCAAAATGGCGGAATAAAATCATTTGTTTTATTCGAGCACAGTTATCGTTCTTTGTGACTAGTAAGAGCACAACAGCGAGGAGGATTGGTATTAGTGTACATCAAGCAAAAGCACACGTTAATTAATATTTTATGAAAATTCGAAGTTATTCAGTGCCATGAGCAAACATTCTGTAAAACCGAAATAAAACCAGCGAGGAGACTGTACGTAGCATAATAATTTTATGCTACGTCCAAAAAATGTTTTGTTTGAGTAGGGTGCGCTGACCAAAGTATGGACAAGTAAAAACGTGTATTTCAGAAAAGATTAAGAAGCTAAAAAGTGTTTTAAGACGATATGGTTTTTACAATATCTTTTTCGTAGATGATAACTGTCAATGAAATAAGAACATTTTTAAGAAAAAGGACACAAATTGGTTTTCAATATCTCTTTTATAGTTGAGAATTGCCAATGAAGAAACGTTTGTATTTTATGTTTTCCTTCCTTGAATGCAATAGCTTTGGGACAGGCTAAAGGAAGAAATGCAATGAACGAAATCATAGTTTTAGTTAAAGTTTATAATGTTTTATGAATCTTTCTAGAACTTTAACAGATCAAATCGTGCTTTGCACTTGTTGCTTCGTTTTATTCATGTTTGGTTCCTGGGGAGGGGAACAAACGGATATCATGAATTATATATATATTTTAAGATTTTAAAAACACCAATTGATATCTTCTTCGAAGTTTCATTATAGACCCAAAGACCCAAAAAATTTTCCTACTTTGTTCGCTTGGCAGTTATTTTCAACTTGTAAACTCAAATCTTATATATTTTCAGTTCGGTACGTAAAGCTATATGCTAACTGCGTTCGAGCAAAGCGAGAACGCATACTAATAATGTTGATTTCGAACCTATATATAAAAACATATAGACAAAGCTCGATGCCATCGTATTTCAGGGTCTTTTGGAACGAACGAAGCCTCTCTTTCATGTTATCGCAAGCCAGTTTAAAGTCGCAGAGGCCTGGGTACTCGAAATGAACAAAAGTTAGTTTTTCAGAATATTTGCTTATTGCTACCACAAGTTCCTCTCATTTTTTTTGTTGTGTAAATGTTAGTTGTGATCGAACATGATGAAAATCGTAGGCAAAACTGTATTAATTTCGAAAACTCCAACCAGCTAGAACGCAAACTCGGCTCTTTTTTTTATTCGGCTACTTTAATTCAGTCAATTCTCATAACAAAATACAAATGCCTCGAACGCACTTGCCTAACCTTTGATTACTACTAGTTAGCAGATTGTATGTTGTGATTGGTAGTTTGAACAAACATTAATTCTTTTAAATCGATTCTAACTTGGGAACCAGAATGCAGCCGAGAGGAGCAGCAAATATTTGAACGATGTGCTATAACGAATAAGATCAGTAACAAGTAACTAAACAATTAAAACAAAAAAAACCCACTAAAAGTAGAATGACTGCTATTTGAGTGACCTTTATATTTCTAAGATAATACAAGTAGCTCATGACCGCCATAAATAAACTTATTTAATATCACATACAGTCTCTAGTTCCTGGCCTGCTCTAATTGGCTACGGCAACTTCAGATCTAACTTTACTGTTCACATACACAGAAAGTTTATTGCAAAATCAGAAGTAGTAGGTGAGGAAAACTTAAATTGAAATTAAAACAAAAAGTTATCTCAAACAAAAGCTTCTTAACCCTATTCCTACTAAGGGGATGGGGGATTGAAACAATTTCTCCCCCTCTGCCCTCGGTTTCTTACAGATAACTTTTGAATGGATGAGCATTTCAACCAGTGAAACTTTCTGACTTTTCTTAAAATTTATCCAGGTATAAGATGCTTAAAAACATTTTATCCAAAAAATTTTTGTTTCCATGGAAACAGCACATTTTGAACAGGTCATGTAAAAATGTTTGTTTTTGAAATTCTACTTTGCAAGTAGCCGACTCAGCTGCCATTGCTTAGGTATTCGAAAGGGTGGTTTTAGTGCAGTTGACATCAGCAAAAATGTCGGAATTAGCAAAAAATTTTTATTTAGAACTATTTACTACTTTCTCAGTTTTGATTTTTTCAAATATTAGCATAACTTTGGTTTGAAGAATTTAGCCCAATAATTTTTAAAAACAAACTGATATTATAATGCTGATGTCGGCATTTTTAAATGTAATTTAAAGAAATACATAACTTCCACAACAAAATATAACTCCAATTTGGTAATGTTTTTCAAGGCTCAAGAAAATACTTTTGAAAATTCAAAATGTTGCCAATTTTAGGACAATTTAATGTCACAAAAAATTACTGATGCCAGTGTAACTATTTCGATATTAAAATGTTTGTGCCAAGTGTCATTGACATAGCTTTAATAGTTCAGAAATAAAAGAGGTAGGGAGAAGAGTGGAAACAACCCTCCCACTATTGTTACAAAGCCCCTCAAATACGGTGTTTTTAGGGTTAATTCTGATCTATTAAAATTTGGAGGATACCCCTTTTGTCCCTGACTTGCAAAGTCCTCAAGTGTTGATAACCTGGATACTTCAACTACTGTATCTTACACTCAACAACTTACAGGCCTTGAAAAAATCTTTACTATAACTCTGGCTATCCTTTAATCTGTTCCCTTTTAAGATGACTAGGCACAGTTTTAGTATATTAGAGCAACTTTATATCAAATAATAAAAATACACAAAAAAAACAAGACTGCTTGGGTGTGTTCATAAAAAGCAATGTTTCCATGGTAACTTTTCTGACAGTTTTTACAGAAGTGTTTTCAAATTGAATCCTGCCTGAAATAATTTCTGATTTCCTTCATCATAACTCAATAATTTTCTTCTGGTTAGTTAAACTGATTTCCTCTAGTTGTGCAGTCCAAAATAGGCCCTTTGCTGTTAGTGGTCACATGACCTCACCCACCTTAAATCAATCAGATATGACAAAATGATGTTCAGAAATGGAAAGAGCAGGTTAACATTAGAAAATAGGCTAAGTTTCAAGTCTCAATGTTAAGGTACTTCAACAATGACAGTGAATATAAAATCAAAATTTTTCTAGGGAAATACACTATAATTTGCTATTTCTTGTTATTTTTTACATATCAGAAGTCAATAGCTGAAACTTTACCATTTAACTAATGTTGACCTGCTCTTCCCATATCTGAATACCATTTTGTCATAGCTAGTTGATTTAAGGTAGCTCTGGTCATGTGACCCCCTCCTGCAAAGAGCCTATTCAAAAACATCTGTGCATGTGAGAAACTAGTGATTGCAAAAGTAATTGGGTAATACACAAGGTTTAACTTAAAGGACAACTTCAAGTCTCTGTCCAAGATTGTGTTTAAAAGGTGCCTGGGAGTATTCAAGATCTGGTTTAATCCTTTCAGTCCCAGTTGTATTGTTAAATTCTCCCAACTTGAGCCCATACTTTCCATTTAACAAGTTTGAGAGAATTATACTTTTAATTACTAGTAGTTTGCTTTGTTTGATCCATTCTCATTTTCTCATTACTAAATGTTATATTTTGTATACATGTGTTATGTCAGGAGATGTCCCAGAAGCTTTTTGTTTTGTTAACATAATTTTTTCTCACACATCTCTATCCTTTTATTTCCTTTTGTTTTTTACATACCTATCTCATTGTTATCTTGCTTTGCATCACTATATAAACACCTCTTTATTTATGTCCTGCAAATTCACTCTAACAAAGGACTACAGTCTAAAACTTCAGTTCCAAAATTCTTCTCACTACAGTGTAAAATTTATCAATTTATATAACAAAAAACTGATTTATTACAAAGATAAAATTGGATATATAATTAATATTGATCAGAGTTTTTACTTCTCAAGCCAGATTATTAGTATTTGATACTTTTCTTTAAACCTATCATAAAAGTACAAAGGACATTTTTTTATCAAATATTTCAATGTACAAACAACTTGCTCTATTTGGGATACTCCCACTACATTTATTGGTTGATTCTAGACAAAAATAATCAACTGCTATATTTCAAACCATTTTGATATTATCATTTCCAGTAATGTTATAAGAATATGAAGAGGTCTGGAACAAAAAGTTTAAAGACTTTAATTTCGGGCAATACTCTTTCAGGCTGTTGCCGATATGCTCCACCTCACAAGCTGTCAGCAAAAAGGTAAAATGATTCATATCTAGTTGTTCGAGAGAGGAACAGACAAGTGTGATTCTTTCCATCATCAAAATTGAGCAGTTTGAAACAGAAACCATCCTAATAAAAGGATTCTTGAGCAAGAGTTGACATGGCCCATAACACTTGTTGAACGTAATACTCTCAACTGTTCCACATTTATCAAGGATGTCAGAAAGCATGCAATCCAGGTTACAGCTGTCAAATGTTATATGTTTTACATTACAACTTGTTAACGTAACTGAACTTATGTTGCATCTTCTAAGAACAAGGCACCTGATTTGTGTTTTGTCTGAAACAAACTTGATCTTTGTGAAAGCAGCAGGTTTAATTTGATTGGTTGATCTGTCAAAATCAACTTCAAAAGTGTCAATCTTTCTTGTGTCAGCACTAATCTTTTGGAGATATGGCACATCACTGAATGAAATCAAAGCATACTCGTCTCCTAAAATTCGAACTGCCTTCAGTTTTGCAGGCCGAAGAAAAGCTTTCTTGAAGCAGAGCCTTTTGAGTTTTGAGCAACGTAAATCTAATGTTGATAGAAATTCACCATTATCAGAAATGAAAAGTGATTCAAGTGAAGGATTTGAGTGCTGGTCTAATCTCAGATGTGACCAGTAAACTCCAAGAACCATAGTTTTGATGTCTGGGTTTTTTGCAAAAAAATACAACAGCTCTGCCTGACAAAGAGCAGGGCATCCTTTTATTTGAAGCTCTTGCAGTGAAAAAGCATGAACTTTTTTCAGCTTTCTTAACTCTGCACAGTTAGTCAGCACAAGTGATCGCAGTGAAGATGAATGAACTTCTAGGTTTTGCATAGAAGTGGAGTTTGCTAACTGCAACTTCCTGAGAGATGGAAAATGTAAAATAAGTTCTGCGACATCACCAATGCTGAAAATACTAAAACTAGTTATAGACTGGGATTTGAGCTTGTGAGAGTTAGCTGAAGGCCAGCTAAAATTGTGGTCATTAGAAAAGCAAAAATTCTTTAGCTGCTGAAAACCTCGAAAAACATCATTTAGAACTCTCTCTTCAAGCCTTCCCCGTTCTAAAACCAGATATGTAACTTTGTCTCGCCCTTTTGAGGACGATAAGCTCATCAAATTGGCAAGTTCTTGTGATTTTAGTGACGAGAAATGTAGTCCAATATTATTCAAACTGGGAAAGTTGTCAGAAAGAAAGTGCACATCCTCAACAGTAAAACAATCACCGCTCTCAGAGTCACTAGCTTCAACTACAATATTCCTGAGTGATTTGTAGCATAAAAGGTTTCTTAACAGTTCTTTGTTGTATTTCGTTCCAGTTAATTCCAACGTTTGTAACGAGACGAGGCCGTGTATAAATTGTAGAAGACAATTTAAATAGGATTGATGACAACGGTGAATGGCCAAAGTTTTAATAAATTTTCCGTACTTGATTAGAATTTTCCTGAATCTTTTGAGAAGCGGCGATTCTGAAGAGCATCTTCTTAGATTCGACAGTGGGATCTGCTCCCATAAATAGGGATCTGAGTGCACGAGATTGTACCACTTTTTACACACAAATGACAAATGAAACAGATCATAATAAACTGGATGAATAAACTTGAATATCTTTAGCCAAAGTTCATCTGGTATTACGTTAACGTAGCAGATATTTGAACTTTTCGATCGTGGTGTTGCAAGATCATTCCATGATGATATTTCCACGGCCATAGCAATGTTTTCTACTAGATAAATTTATATTTTTTTCATGACTTCGCTTTCCCTATATCCTCAAACCAGTCATTGGTAGTGACCTTCATCTCTTCTTACATGAAGTACAGCTGTAGTTTAGATATGATAGCGAATATATCGAGTCTAATTGACTTTTATATTATGAAAGATTTTGTCCAAAACAGCTTTTACAAGCACGTCAAATCCATGTTCCCCAACAACAACCACTTATGTAAACCTACCAGGATAAGTTTAGATTTTGTTTGTAAAACGTTCGGTGACCCTAGCCCCAGGCCTGCTCAAACCAGTAATCTTCATGTGTTCTTACATGAAGTACGTGGTGGTTATAGCGCGAAGTTCAGATGTGAGAGTGAATTTGTTATGTCGAGTTTTATATATTATGGAAGGTTTCATCCAAAACAATACAAGCACATCGAATCCATGGTCTCCCTCCACCACTTATGTAAACCTTGGTTCTTTGCAACGTGCAATATCACTAGCAGAGAAATACGGTCTCTTGGAAGAAGTAAGTAAAGTAAACTCGGTAAATACTAAATTGCCTCTCCGTATTAGTATAGGTAATCGCATGGTTCCTCGTAAAATTATAGATTAATTTCACTTGTGTTTTCAATTTTTTCCAAAATTGCGCGAGTCGCGGAGTGAAATTAATCCTTAATTTTACGAGGAACCATGCGATTACATGTTTATGATATCGAGGGCAAAATTCTTCGCGCGCTTTTTTCTAAACCAATCAGATCAAGAGAAGTAGCGGTGTATGCAAATGAAGTGTTAATATGCAAATTCTTCAATGGCTTTCAGACAAGAAAACTTAGCTTTGAAAATGAGAGAACAAAACATAAAACCTATAATTCCGTTTTCATCAACTATTTTGCAAACCAGCGACCAATCAGCGCCAAGCAATTTTGCCCTCAATTAAAGAAAAGAGCCCTCCCTCGTGAGCCAATCAGCACCAAGTAATTTTGCCCTCTATGTTATAAAAAAACAAAAATGCACTCTATTTTTATGTCTGTACGCACTGCGGATTTTTCTTTTTTTTTGCATTTTAAATGATTTTTGTCAACAAAATTTTTGTCTAGGTTGGGTTGCCTTGGGGAGAAGATTTTGACGTTTGAGACCTGGAAAAAAGTTTTGACAATAGATTGTATAGTGATTATATATGGTCTTGAGGAGGGGACTTTGACATTAATTGATCATCTATTCATGCCCTCGGGAGTGGAGTTTGACATTTTCAGAAGGTAAAATATCAAATCCCCACCTTTTGCCTGCCCTCCCCTCCACAGGCATAACATTGATTGGAGCATAATAAAAACACAAAAATTAATATGGGCCCTTAGTTTTTCTAAAGTTGTCACATATTGTCTCCAGGTTACTTAACATTAAGATTTGCTTTAATATTATATATTTTTGTACATAGCATTTTTAGCAATCTTTATAGGTGTTTTAAAAAGATATCATCTGACGCCACAAAATATTCTGTATGTCTTGTGATCGATTGAAAATCCATTCATGCATGGACCATCTGATCATTAGTATGTAATTGTTTATGTTTGACAAAGTGGATACCTTCCAAACTGAGTTGTTTTGAAAATTTTTGAAACTTGGTAAGACTTTTGGTAAGATTTTTAGCCTTGATGTAAAATGAGCAAGGCTATGAGAACTGGGAGTGAGTTTGAAAGCAGCAAAACAAGCAACAAAGATTTTGTCCATGCATACAAAGATTTCTTCAATTCCATCTGGTTACTGCAAAAAATGCATTTACTAATCTTTCATTAATATGCAACCTTTGTTCACTATTCAAAATTTGCACATGCAATTGGTCAAAACCAATCACACGATTTTGACTTATCTGTCAATAACTGCACAACTTTGCTTAAACAAGTGTTTAATCCATGGCTTCAAAATGGCCGAGTCTTCAATAAATTCACAAGACAGAATATATGAGTCCAAAAGACTTTTTGGAGCTTTTACTCTGGCAAAAGTTGTCATTTTTCAGAAATACACACAAGTGATTTGCAGGCTTTTTGGTACATCATAAAAACAAATGTTCGGAAATTTTGAAGTTTGAAGTTTGGGTTTCTTTTGTATATAAGATATTCTGTCTCAAACCCTTAATTACTAGGTTATACTGAATGAGGTATGTCACCTGGCATGTTTTGCAAAATTCTAACTAGCTTTATTCTTAGACATAAAATTGTGAGAGCTTAATATTTAAGATTGTCCTAATACATGTGTGATACAAGACAAGGTTTTGTTGTTTGGCAGGTATGTGCAGGCATTATTTGTATGGTTCTTTTCAAATTTAAGAGAAAAGTCCTTCACCAGTTTGAAACAGATTATACTGCTGTATTTTAATTTGTAGTAACATGGGTTTCATTAAGGGCCGGGCACTGGGCAAATTGACCGGCTGTCATGTCAGCTTCACCTGGCTGCTTTTAGCATCTCTGAAACTATAGATTCTTCAAATTTTTTAAGCTTTGCATAAACTTGCCCGGGTGCCAAATCTAAATGCCCTCCTGCTCCAAACCTTAATGAAACCCCTGTAGTAAGATGTAGATTATCAAATTAAATCAATTTAAAATTTTAAATGATCTTACTGTACCCTAACTTATAAACAAAAGGTTTTATATGTTGCCCCTCATTTGAGTTGGATTTGATTAATGCAGCAAAAACAAGATCCAGAGGAAATCCAAACAAACCTGGAGAGCTACTCATCAATAAAGATGATTAAAGTACTAAGAGAAATTACAGCTATTGGCCAGGAGCTTGATAAGGTAAAGCTGAACTCCAGTCTTAAACATGTTTAAAGACATTAGCTCCAAGAATACTTTCCCATTTTGGATGGTACCTGGGGCTGGTCTTTGATTTAACCTATTTTAGTTGTCTCTAGCTTCCCCTCACCCAAGAAATTATTGTTTTGCTGTGCAATAGAAAGTCCAATAACAAGGGGGAGGGAGGATGGGGATAACAACTCCCTGAGGCACCATGCATGTCATACCA
>JANCMA020030835.1:0-16713 GCA_024336925.2 Zoanthus solanderi
ATAATAATAATAATAATAATAATAATAATAATTCTTTGATCTTGAAGCTTATCCACAAGTACCTATTCATCTTCAAATAAAAAAGTAGAGCAAAAAAAAAAGAATACAAATTTATAATTTGTTAAGTAACCGAGCAACTCCGGCTTCGTTTATATAACCCTGAGGTCTGAGCAGCATCACTCTTTGAAGAAGCTGTGCAAATTTGTGACATAAAAAAAAACTAAAAATAAACGAAGCCCATTCCTTAACTCGTTGCCTACTGGCACGAGTAATAAGAGCTTTTCGAAAACGGGAGTTTGTGTGTTGAAAATGGAAATTTGTGATGTGAAAGTTACCACGATAAAAACTTTTTAAATATTAATAGAATTGGAAAAAATAATTTAAACTGATGGATGTGCAACAAGGAATATTCGTAAAGCTAATTATAAACTAAACGATCTGTAGTTTGAAGGCTGCATGTTAACAGCCGAAAGAACAAAGTTTTTAAAATAATTATTCCAAACTATACGTTTCGTAGACAAAAACACGATACTTTTGTTTTATTCTTCAACATCATGGAAATTTGTGCCAGCTGGTTTTGAAGAATGCAGGTTCCATCTGATGTGGCCTTATCGTTAGTTTTATCGATATAATTGTTGATAACAATTATATTTCGACTTTAAAATTACACGTATGATTTCAGACTAAAATTGCACGATACGACTTCAATTAGCAACAATTAGCAATGAGTTATGTTCATTTTGCCTTTTGGGCGTGTTCATACGACCAATTTTAACCATGGTTAAACATTTGTACACTTTCCCGTGAAACTAACTTCCGATCGGGACTTCTCGGCGTTGTCGAGGCTGGCTCAGATTAGAAATTTACATGGCTGTTCTAGATATAAAATTCTGATTGGCCAAAAGAAGCATTGTACGGTTTAACTAAGCTTGTCTTCTGCTAGATGGTTAAAATCTGAGCTGATATTAAACAGGGATTAATTGAAGAACGGTCGGCATCCTCCAATCGTATCAAAATTTTAGCGATGGTTAAAAGTTGTCGTGTGAACCCGCCCAGTTTCGATTTGCCAAGCATGATTGTCTTTAATGCTGTAATATAATTTTTTTTTTTTGTCAACATGTTTTATACAAAGTAAATTAATTTTGTACATCGATATTCCCTTGGTTATTGTTTTACACTTTAGTACAGAATCCAAAGAGTTGGATTTATAGTCTTGTTTGTGTTTACAAGACGGGGCAGAGTGAATTTGTTTATATTCTTTAGTAGCACGGTGTACTGTTATTGGTGGTTTAGCCTGTGATGACACGTGATTGGTTACATTTTATACAAGTGTAGCCGCTCGGCCGTTCGTATAAGCGAGTTGGGCCCTCATAATCGCATTAACATTATACATTCTTTTTTCAAAACAGACTTTTCTCTTCACAAGGTAAGCACGCCTTCTTAAGATATACTATACTCTTTTTCAGGCCGTACAGAAGTTTTATTGACCTAAATATGCTGTAAAAACTTTCCCTTTTTTGCCATCAACCAGAAGCCATGTTGGAGACCATGACTAGCATGAGAGGTGCGGACGTCACCCCTTGTTCATTAGAAACTAGTAAATATTTGCACATTTTTGTGGCATTCCGAACTTTTTAAAATCATTCAAAAAACCATTTTTTTTTTATTAAAAGTGTTTTTGTGTTTGAATTTCAACTTGCTTAAATACTTTCGGTGGCTTGAAGATGAACTGAATTTTACTTTTTTAAGAAGGACTAACGCCCTAAACGTGGACTTTTTGTATTACTTACGGCAAACTATCGAAGTATTGAAGTTTGAGTTGTCTATACGCGTTAGTTAATTAACTTGCTCACGCTCTTGTCCTAAAGCAACCGGTTAAACAAACCCTAAATTACAATTGCTGTTAGCAGACTCGTTACTAGCCGGCTTGGATTCACCAATTGATTGTCTATGAATTGCCTGTGTCTGTGAATCGTTTATTGTCTTGTATTGGTCTTGTATTTATTTTCCATCAAAGATATGTACAAATTTAGAATGAAGCCTTTTTCAGTTTCTTTTGGCCATTTAATAGTGAGTCATTTACGCTTTTTTGTTAATATGTTTCACCTCTTCCTCAAAGGTTCGTCTTATTGCTTTTCGATGCGCATGGTTTTGTTTTTGCTTTGTGGAATTTTTCTGTCTTTCTATATTTTTACTCAACAACTCTTTAAATGAGTAATGTTCTATACGCTTTACAATAAAATTATTGAGCTAATTATATTAATTAATAGAAGATAAAAACAATTAAAAATGATAAGTACACCATGCATTGAAATTTACAAAACCATGTATGATGATTTATAGAGATAGAGCTCAAGTTTAGACTTGAAACAGTTAACATTTGTAGCAGATTCGATGTGTGTATGTGGAGATTGAAATAAGCTTAGTTTTTATATCAAGTTCTTGGGCGTTATATTAATATACAAGAATTTTTGCAGTCGATTCTAGAGAAAGCCTTGTATGAGATGCTCAATGGCCTCCTTTTTACATGCACTTTCTGATATGGGATATATTCAAAAGGCAGATTTTCATATACTGTTTTAACAGTCATAAGTTTAAGCCTCATACGGACAAAACGTGATCCCCACTTATTTTTATATTTACAGTCGTCCGACCAAACAAAGCGTTTCGAAACTTCAAAAAAAGTATAGAAGCAGTTATTAATTTACATAAATACCATGCTGATAAAATGAGTGGATTTTATACTGAGTCGGAAACAAAACAATTGGTTCACATGCATTAATGTCCACACCGCATTGGTTCAGATGCCCCACTCGTGAAATAAAAATTGAAATGAGTTATGAACAGTATTGTTCAGTTTTAAATTGTTAACTTTAGACAAGTTACGTTTACTTGGGTCATAAATTAAAATCAACCTGCATCAGCATGTTATTTACATGCATACATAAATAATTGCTTCTATTTTTTTTAAATTTCGAAAATTTTGGGTCGCCGGGTAGGACGACTGTAAACATCACAATAAGTCGGGTGTTGGTCTTACTTTGTGAATGATTATAATTGATACTGACTCGGTTTTGAATGAATCATTTGTTCTCCAACTGTAATTGAAAAGAATGCGGAATTTAGTACACAAGCTCAGTTTAAATTATCAGGATTCATTCTTTTTATTTTTATTAACGATCTTCTAATTTAATCTTCTTAAATCATAATATAGGTTGTACATTCTTTGAATAAAACAAATATGATTTAATTAAATAAAAATATCTTTTAACTTTCCATAGAAAAAAATAATTCACAATTAGGTCTTTCATATTCCTCATAAAAATACGTCAGAATTTTTGTTTACAGTCAATTTTGGCTACTCACAGAAAAACAATATGTACGAGTTTTTGATTTTCAGTTCAACTTTTAAAGTGATTTCAAATTGATTCGCTTTCCATGATCCGCTTTCCATGAGCATGGACAAAACGCCAAGACATGACTTTTCAAAGGAAGACGGAAGACGGACAACTTAAAACGTATAATTTATTCGGAAAGTAATATTATTAAGCTGAAATAGATAATTAAATTATTTAAGTATCTTTAAAAACCGTTTATATACGTTTATTGACATCCCTTTATTGCTTTCGCCTTTGAGACGAGTGAATTGAGAAAAATTATCTATAAGCCTTAAGTGCTTAGCTTTTTATTATTCAAAGTCAGAGAAACTAGAAAACATTTCTGTCTTTGATGAAAGGTAAGTTCTTTCTGATCATCGCGGCATAAGTAGTACATGGTGCTCACGTTTAAACTTTATCATTTACAATTAGTTTTGAAAAAAAGTTCCACAACCACGTTCTTTCTTATTTTATGATATTTTTGTGCTCTCGGTCGATCACATAGTTTTATTTTAGTCATTTAGTTTGATTTCCTGAACAAAAATAAAATATTGTTTGCGGTATGTTACTCAAGTTTACGCATGAGGACTAGGATAGTAACAAAATCAATTAAAACTGATTGTTTGGCAAAAAGGAACGCTTACAGTTCTTACAAGCAATGTCAGAATAATCTCTGATCTATTAGTTCTTTACCAAGTTACTGCTTTTTAAAACTATTGTACTGAAATGGTAAAAAGATTGTTTCAGAATATCTTAACTCACAGACGCAAATGGTCCTATATATATTCTCCTTCACTAAGACATTACAATAGCTCCAAATATTAGGCCACTTTCACAATATACATGACTTCAGTGCGTTGATTAATGAGTTGATTATCTCGTATATTGCTAAATCCTTTTCTGAGTCTTTGACTCCCCCTGGATGGAACATTAATCCACCACAGGTTAGCTCCCAGAATATATATTGGTACTCTACTCATCGACCTCGGAAAAATAGAACTGAGTTGATTTAGCTTTCGCGGAAACTGAAAAGGTCACACAAAAATTAAAATATCATCGGCAGAGCCGGGGATCGATTCCGACGCCATGTGACTAGAAGGCAGATAACATCTTACCTACAGAGCAGACAACACCGCCTCAAATAATTACTTTATATACGGACGTTTATTTTCAACTTTTCAGATGGGGAAGCTCTTCACTGTTACCATAGTCTTTGCTGTGATCACGTGTCTGTGTGTCAACACAAGAGCAAAACCTTACGAAGAGGACAAATTCTACTTTTGTTTAAGAAGGTGTGCATTTAGCATTGCCGAGTGTTACCGTCACCTAAATTGTTTTAACTGTTCCGGTGAAATTTCCGACTGCCCTCAACGCTGTTCAAGATGTGACCACGCAAACAGAGATTGTATGGAGCAATGCAATAATCGGTTTCCTGTTTAAACCGTCAACCTTTTTGAACACTATTCAAAATTAAAAATATTAAATATATGATATCCACTTCTTTACGTTAAGCTGCGTTAAAGTTAAAATGCAGTAAATAAACGATAATTAAAAGGTGTTTGTATGATAGTATTTTATTTTGCTCTATCTATCTATCTTAAATATGTTTTTCATTTCATTAGTAGTAAAACAAATTTATTTAAGGCTTCTGTTTTGATCATTCAAAACTGAGTGAAAAGAGCTGTATTAAAATGAAACAAATGGGTAAAGAGGGATCACTGAGTTGTGTACATTGGCAACAAAAATTCAGCAAAGAAATTTTGGTTTAGGGTAACTGTATGACCATAGTTTAGAACATTTCTGAAACACCAGAGGTAATCCGGATATTGTGACAAATAGAAGTCTGTTTTAACTATGAGCCACCCTGAATTGTGTTATGAACCATCTTCCTGTACCCAATTGCCAGTTAAGCAATTACGAAAGACAACCGAAAGAGAACGGCATTTGGTCTCTTGACTTCTGCGACACCTTTGCATGCATTACAATATAGATAAGACCCTATTCGAGCTCTGATTGGTCAAAACCGACGTTTTATTAGAGTATAAAACATAGAAGAAGTCTGGTTTATTGTGTTTTGATGCTTAGAATCTATATTATAAAGCAAAGGAAGAAGACTAACCCATGTATTAGACTGTGCCGGATAAATCGCTCTGCGTATTTGAGAACACTCGAGAAATGTAGAAACACTCGTCTGCGGCTCTTGTTTTTTCTATTTCCCTCGTGTTCTAAAATACGTGTGTGGCGTTATCACAATCTAATACACGGCTTAGCGGGCATCTGGCTTTATTTGTTAAGTTCATAGCCGAAAAAAATAGTTCAAATATATAATATATGTTACTTACACAACCGTATAAACTAGTAAAAATTATTCAAGTAAGTCTTTGTTTTTTTTACAGTACATTTAATTTTCTTTTTTTTATGAGCTGAATAGCGGACAATTGATGTCAGACCACGAGAAATATTTTTTGGACACTGATACTTCATTCATTTTCAAAACCATATTTGGAGAGTATCTTGCACGTATTTCTCGGTACCTCATCGGTTTACAAATAATAAAAATATTTCGGTCCAAGCAAAATAATTTGAAATTCAAAATATTTGAAAACATTTCAACAAGTACAAAAGGGAGCTGCCAGCAGTACCTCGCGTGACTCAACTGTTCGACGTACTTGTGCGTTTCTCGACAGTTTACAAAATGATGGGGTAATATTTACATTTAGAACATATTTAGAACATTCTTAGAAATAATTTAGATATTTATTTATTTATTTAGAACATATTTAAATTCAGAATGCTCTTTAAATTTAGAATATTCGGCCAAGCTGATCCATTTTACACTGAGCATTTGAATTTCAAATTTTCCCTTCCAGTGAAGTATACCGAGAAATGCTGCAAGGATCTTTCCAAATAAATATGGTTTCGAAAGTGAATGACGTAGCAGTGTCTCAGGGAATTTTAGCAAGTTTGGCCGCATTTACATTAGTGAATCTTTGAACAACCTTTTTATACCAGAAACTAATCTGGTGCGATTTAAAGTTGACGTTTCAGAATACAACAAATTTAGCAGTTTTTTTGTAATATTATTTTCTATTTGTTTTGTATTCTTTACGGAAAACGGCATCTCAAAATCTTTACTTTTCCTTCCTTCCTTGTCTTTCAAGTTTTAAGTTCTATAACTGTCTTATAGCTTAAAAGATCACAATAAGTTGAAAAGAAAGTCACTAGATAGTAAAGTTTTTATTGGTTTGAAAATTACGTGAATCATTATAGGAGTTTAGAAATGGAATTTATAATCGTTCTCCTTAAACTTGTTAAAGCGGGAACGCAACGCGGTTCGATTTTTAAAGCGAGACATATGGTTCATTAAAAAATGAACATTTATAATAACGTCTGTTACTAAATGTTTACAAAACAGAGATTATACCAAGCCTATCTCGAGTTCGTGCCGTATAGCGGGATAAAGTTGGGCTTATTTTATAAGTGGAAAAACGTATAAGGAACAAATCCCCCGTACTTAACTCCACGGTTTGGCCGGAACCTATACGCATGCGCACAACCGGCTTCACACAAGTAACTACAGTGCAAGTAACTGGAGCAACCGTGGACGGCTGTTTCGTCCTGGTTAGGACTCATCAGCACGGTATATAGCTTTTCAGCCACGAGCTTGTCATACGACAAGTATCATTCGCCAGTACCTACTGAGTTTTAGTAAAAGTGCAATGCTTTGTGGGATGTGGCTATAAAGATGAACTCAAGTATAGATAGCACAAACGTGAAAGTAGCTAACTTGAAGCCACTATCAGTTGGGAACTATGGCAACGTTGGTAGCGGGCTTTACCCCTTTAAGCTACCAGTATAGTGGCTTCAAGTTAGCTACTAGCACGTTTGTGCTATCAATACTTGATTCCTACTGAGTTTTAGTTAAGAGAAACTTTCCTTTTTTTATATAAAGAATTCACAAACAAATCGTATACCTGCATCTCACAGGTTGTGCAATGGGTACAAAAATGATTGTTGCCTTCGTAAACTTATTCATAGTTTAAACCCAAATCTTTGAAAAAAACGAAGTAAACCACTAGGAACGTTTAATTTAAGATATAGCATCGTTCTGGTCTCGGCTACACTCTAAAGATAAAATCTTACAATGCATTATAAAAGCAAACAAATTCCTTCCGACAACAAAGTTCACGGCGGAAATCTCAGACTCCGAACTACAACCTTCAAAGACAACTTTTTATGCTGAAACAGTTTTATGTCGGTAGACATTCTATTGAGAAGTTTCCACACACTTCTAATCAGTCAAAAAGTTGCAATGCACGCACTTCATATCTTACATCCAGGTAACTCAGATGAAACAAAATTCCTAAAACAAATCGAAATTTCTAAAAACAACGCCTCTTGAACGAGGATACAGAAATCCAAATTGAGAAAACGACTTTTGCAGGAGTTAAATTTGAAAGTAAAAGTACAACATAAAAAAAACTCAAAACCAAACTGAAAAGGAATATTGATTTTCTTTAACAGAATTTAATCCAGCAATACCAAATATAAAATATAATACTGTCTATTTAATCGAAAACCAATCGTGCTTATATAAGATCTTCTTACAAAAACACAATTATATTGTACTAACAAGCACACTCCCTAAAAACATGCCTTATTATAGCAAAACTTTACTGAAACACTACATAACCGGAGACGGAAGGAAAATGAAAGTAATGGAGTAGACTACCAAAATATAAATGATACAACTGAGTGAATTTAACCGTGTATGTGCAAAAACTTTTTAAGCAATGAAAACAGTTGGGTTTTTTTAAAAATATATAGATTGTTTTAAATACAGAAAAAAATAGGAATTTGAAACAAGACTCAAAAAAGAGAAAAACAAAATATACGTTGCTCTCTGGTGCATAAACGATATACCATTGAGACAAAAAGTTTAGCACTTAGCATTCCGAGGCTTGTAAAAATGTTAAGAATATACAGAGCTAGTGTGAATGTTAAAATGTACTTGGGGCAAATGTAATCTTGATAACAACAGGTTTCGAATAACATTTGAGTGAGAAACTTCGATAACTTCCTTTTCAATTTGTGACCCATTTAGCTAAATACATATTTATAAAATTGTATGATTAACGCTTTTGAAATATCTGTGGTAATTTTTCTTCATTACCATGTTTTCAAACTTTTTTGTTGATATTCCGCTAAAGGAAGTATTTACTATTGTTTTTAACAAGTCGGCATACGTTTTCCAAGTATTTTAGTCAACATTGTTTTACCCATAAGGCAACAAAAAAAAAATTTGATCTATTGATGGACGATTTTCACAATAAAAACAAATTGCAGAAACTAGTCACAAACTATGAAATATTTGATAAATTTTACCTGTTTAGTCAAAACAAGTTAACCGGCTCAAATCACAAGCTGTGTTAATTAGTTTGTTATCTAACACTTCTCAGTTTAGACAAACACCGAGTGTGTGACATCAAAACTATTTAAGGAATCACGGTAGTTTACTATGCGAAAATCCCCCATACTCTTCAGCTTCGTATAAGAACAAGTAAACCAGTGTTCATTGTTCACAGCTTTTTGGCGACTTGTAACTCAACTATCAAAATCCCTGCTTTGTTTCTAATTTATTATTGGTGTATAGCTGCTTGACTTAAATAAAATACAAATTTGAACAAATGTAAACCAAATCTTCTCTTACCACATCTGTATTGTTTTTATTGTAATATATTGCTCAGTTACTTTGAGGCTTCAGTGAAGTTTTGACCAAACAATAGGCCTTAGACTAAGTTAATTTGAGCTTCGCTGTTTTTCAAAGCTGTTTGGTTTGTTTTGAAAAATAGAGCTCATGTGTACGCGCTTCAACTTTTTTCAAGTGAATCTTAACTGTATTTTTTGCATATTTTGCTTTGACACGTCCTGTGCTGGACAGATGCACGCAAAACTAGTTCTATTAGTTCTCAACAGGGCATAAAATAAAGTGGGACATTTTGTTTTTATGGGCCCAGTGTTCAAAAGCCAACTAGCGCTAACCCAGGGCTAAATTTTTAGCTCATGGTTTTGGTTCATACCTTACAGAGACGGATTTGATCTGTAAATTTAGGATTAACAAGTTTTTTTCCTAGAAAAATGTGAGCCAGGTTCCTCAAAAACCCGATTAGTGTTAACCCAGGGTTAACTTTTTAATCCATGTTTCCGTTTCCTACCTTCTGTAGTTTGCTCTGTGCTGGAATTTCGGAGTTAACATGTTTCTTTGATTGCTAAAACTGAACAGTACTTTGTAAGCATCACAAACCTTTACTTATGAAAAAATTACTGTTTGAATCTGTCTTATTCCAGGACTAAGTTAATCAAAGTTTTGAGGAACCTGCCCAGAACATTATGTTATAAGAAACTGAATCTTTTCCTGAGGAAAAGCAATTGTTGCTGTAATTTTTGTTTAACCCAGGGTTAAAATAACCCACTTTTGAACAATTCAGCCCAGGGGCTTTCATTTTAGGAAATTTGGAAAAAATAACTTTACTTTTAGCAATTAGAATTTTACGGGTGTTCCTTATTCCCTTTGTTAAATCGAGAAAGCACAACCGGAAATGCGTAGGCGACATTACATTATATACATATATTCTTCAGGCAATACATAGAAAGGAAACGAAAGATAAAGTGTGTTTAATAAAACGGCATACCTGTGGCTAGGAACCAAAGTGTTTGATTATCTAAAAATGGAAGAAAAATGCATTAACATTGAAAGAAATATAAACAAAAATTTCATTACTCATTTACTGTCATTTGCAGCAATGCTAATAGCGTTTTAAATGTTTTTGTTAAAAACTCATTTGTTGTCATTCATCTTTTACAATTCAAATTAAAGTTGGTGTTTAACCCGCGGATGTTGGCTCAGCTATTTACTTGATTGGTGGCTACCACATCTCACCAAACAAAACATGCTTGCTTCGCGACAATTCATACAATCTCCACATTTGTAGTCTCCATCCGGGCATTTGTCACAGAGCCGATGATAATAGCAGTCAGCTTCGCCATTTTTGCAAGCAGTGATACATTCAAGAATCTTGTCCTCCCTAATTGAATATCTTGCGTTTGTAACGTCACAGAAATACGCAAAGATAATCGTTACCATGGTGACAGCAAAGACTTTTCCCATCTGAGGTGAAAGAATTGATGAAAACCATACTCAGTGCTTGAACAGAATCAATAAATAATTGTAACTTAAATTCTACAAAACTAAACCGGTGTAATTCGCGTCATGGAAGACTTCTTCATTCAATGTCATCTTGAGTTCTTGCCTTATTCAGATTACTTTTCAAATGACACATTTGTTTCAAAAACATAGTTTTTATGGGATAGAGCATTAAAGCTCTGCGTTTTTGAAAAGTTTTCACCAAGTTGTTTTGCAAATAAACGCAGAATAAAAATGCACATTTAAGAACTTTTTATTTTTAAGCAAAAGAAGTCAGTCATGTCCAAACTATTCCTTGTTGGACCAATGTTGTTCAGTATATGTATGCTCTGTTCACTTGAAAGCCCAGAGCTATTACAAATTGGAAAATAAGAAATGTCTAATGTACAGGCAACTTAGTGAAGATTCTCAAACTATAATTAAAGTTTACTGAGATTTAACAGCTTACCTTGATCAGAAAACCAAAACTGTGTTTAAACAAAACACTGAATTCTTTACGCTGCTCGGCAAAACGTTAGTCATCCAGTGATTCATTCAAACATCCTTATATACCAAAACAACACGTGTGTGCATAAAATTAAAAAATCCTACAACAACGCAAATTATTCTCGAAAATTCTTACGACCATGCAGCTGTCTGTTTCTCAATTAGTGATCAGTAAACTGTCACCTTTACATAAGAAGGCCAGACGCCACAGACTTACAGTAATTGATATTATTAATTGACTACGTGCTTCGAATATATACACACTTTTTTTGAAAAAGTTTTTTAGAACTCTTTACTAAAAATATTTTTTACAAGAGCTTGAGGCTGAAACACCCAAACTCTAAGAACATATACTAAGGACATACACGAGGCCGTGAGAAAAGGCCTATAGGCGAAGACTAATAAAACTAAAGCTAAACACAAATGGAACTCATTCCAGTAGTCTAAACGAATTAGTCTTTAGCTGACATGGTAAACAATCTTTATTTAACAAAATGTTTTATGACGCTAGCTATGAATTCTTTTCCTATATTTTTATAATTTACAATTATACTTTGACGAGTAAGACGTGAGAAAATGGTTGTCTTAAGCCAGGAAAAGCTAAGGCACTTTTTATTACTTGATTAAAAGATCGTAACGAAATCGGTATGGTATTTGTTCTTGCATCTATATAAGGTTCTTTATTTTGCTGTTTTTGACAAAAGAAAACGATTTAGTTGTATTAAAACAGCAGGGACAAGAATGAGAACAACGATTGTTTATTAGCTGTCGGCAATGCTAGGAAATTAAGTAAAGTATAATTGGTTCTGTTGCAACAGTTCCTGTTTTTCCCAGACAGCGAATAAAGTAATTGAGATATAGCTATAAATTTTTGTTGACAGGGAGTAGTTTTTATGGAAAATCTATTAGAGAAATCTAGAAATAATAAAGAGCGCCACAGAAATATATTAGCCATACAGTGAAAAACTATTAAAAATTACTTTATTTTGTGGCAAATAGAGTTATCGTTTCCAAAAAAACATGGCAATAAAAAGTTTAAAAACATGAAACGAGTATTTGAATCTTGAGTATTGCTATAAATAACAAAACCTTTTTTGTATAGCAGCTCAATTATTTGTTTGTTTTTCAAAAATTAAAAAAGGCTGTATTAGTTGAGAACAAGTTTTTCGTCTTCTGAAGCCACTGGTTATTCCAGCTGCCCAGATTTTTTCGTGAAACATGTAGCCCAGACCCACGTTGCTGAGATCAGTGCATGGTAGGTTAGCGCACAAAATATAATTGTCATAACTGGAATCAGTAAGTTTCGTGAGAGCCTTAAATTTCTTTGCTTTTCGGAGTGATTCCTAACTCGTTTCTTAACATATCTGGAATTTTAATCTAAATCATTTAGTAAATAACCTAATAAAACGATTTTTAAACAAAAGTAAAGAATTGTATAAAAGACAACTACAAGTTTCAGCGGAAATTGCATCAACGCGCTCGCACCAAAATCTTTTAAAAGTGCTGCAAATTAATTCCCAACCTTAGCTGAGTTTCAGATAATTCTTAACTTCAGGGGATTTCGAGCTTCATAATATTTATAAAGGTATTGAGTGTACTTGATCCAATCTTTTCACATCTCAAGGTAAAATACTGAAACGGGCCTTCATTATTATTCTTACTTGGTAAGACTTCAATTTCATCCGTGATGTTCTGAACGCATTTGCTGTTTCATTGTTAACAGCAGCGTTCCGACTACTCCGACAAGATTGTTCACAAAATCTAGAAACCTTTCGTAATCCACTGTACCGTTATACAATCTAGAAACCTTTCGTAATCCACTGTACCGTTATGGTTTTTTCGAAGCGTATTTGCAAACTAATATTTAAAGATAAATAGTTTATATGAAGGGGGAATGTCAGACGAAATTACGATATTTTTCTTTTGTCAAGATTTTTTCGCGCACTCTGAAAATCTTCGATTTTTATTCTGATTTTATTGAATTTGTTTTTAATAGTTTTTGATAATTGAGTTTTTAGTTGATTTTATTTTCATTTTCCCAAGTAGGCGGAAGGAATAGTAAAAAAATGAACAACGTTTAAACGAGGCGAGGACCAACGTCATGGTCAGTTTATCTTCAACAAGTTTATATAAAACACCCAAAAACATTTGGTAGCAAACTAAATAAAAACTAAAAATGTTAAAAATGCAGGATTATAGATATTAGAGATGCTTGGCAGAGATGCTTTCTTCAGTAAACATTTTGTGAAAAAAATTGTTATTCAAGGACGATAATTTGTTTTGATATGGTTACCTTGCACGGTCACATTTGCTAGTTTATAACTGGCAGCGGTCAATTCAGTTAAACCAAACGGAAAACACTTCACATTTATCATGAATTTAGCTTAATTATATATGACTATAGCAATGTGTTCGCCTACAAGAGAGTAAGGTTTCATTGCACGTCCATTATTGTGTACGTGATATGTTGGTAAGTAAACAACTCAGGGATGAAATGTTATCATTTCATTGCGGTTAGTAGTGTAAGGAGCATACGTTACCAGGATTAGTTCTTCAACGCAGCTTTACACTTCTTAGTGCGATGATCGTTAGATATTTTTTTAAATGCGATGATTGTTAATTCTTGTTTTCAGTTTTCCTTCTCTTCGCCGACGACGCACTTCAATGAATTTTATTATTAACTCTCCAGCCAAGGCAGTTTTAGTGGTAACAATTATCTCTTTATCAACAAACTGATAATGCAGGAATCTTTTGACAGGGATCGCGGAGCTGGGGGGGCTAGAGTTTGCCCCCTCCTCCTACCTTTCTAATTATTTGCCGCATTAGTTGTCCTTAAAAAGACCTTATATTAAGAAATCGACTGAATCAATGTATGGAAAAGTTAAGCTTTTGATGTCTACACTGCATTTCACCTTACATAAATTATTAAAATTCACCATTTATCATTACCAATTTTAAATGCACTTCTTGGGATTCTAGAAGCTCAAATTTCAAATTACACCCAAGGATCCCCTGCAACACAAGCGCTAAATGCTATAAATTTGTTTAAATAATGTCAACCGACCAGTTTTACTATTTCGCACTGCGGCAACCAATAAATGCGAAGCTACTAATATTGCATTGTGTAATCCTATATGTTGCATTATGTAATCTTATATATACTATTAATCCTAGTTAGTCATCGTTCATTATTAAAAGCTTGTGTACCGATATACACACGTATGGTAGTCGCTCCTGATAGTAGCTCTCGTGAGTCATATAATAGATATTGATATTGAAACATGGTGGCAGAAGAAACGTTACGACCAAAATGCCCGTGAATCCTAAATTTAAGAAATCAAGTCCTACCTTCGAATTTTGATATTTTTTTACAAACAAAATTTAAGACAAGCTAACAAGGGATCTAAACTTTGACTATCACAATAAAAATTAATAATTCCCTTTCCGTCTCTCGCAATATCAACATTTTCAATTATAAACCTCGAGAAGTCCCCAAAGAAATATTCATTCAAAAGAAACATACAATTTTCTCGACCTTAATTCAACCAGTAACTAATTTTTTTTTAATCCTGCGTCCGATGAACATTTAAATTTGAAATGGATAGAGCAGATTTACCGTCACTGTGACAAATTTAAGTAGCTTTAACTACCGAGGTATTAAATAAAAATAAAATAAAATACCTGTAACATTTGGACAACGAGTGATGGTTACACTCTTCAATCGACATCCTGATACCGCAAGTTTCTTCAATAATCCATCATTAATTTGTACGTTATAACAGAACGAGATGTGTTGCAAGTGAGGTGAAATCAGATTGTAGGTAACTGCCGGCAATCGCGCGACGGTGAAGCCGTCGTGATCACACAACCATTCTAACAACAATTCTTTATCACTTCGTGAGAGATACTTGCCAACTCTGTTGAGCTGCTCTAGATTTCTGGCAACACAGAACAGACACAAATTCGCTAAAGTCTTCATTATTAGCTACTACAACACATATGAAATGTTAAATAAGTGTAAAATCAATGTTGTTGACAAAAAAAACAACTTTGAATGATGTAAGTTAAGTACGTTGTATAAGACAAAATATGAGACCGTTCATTAATTATAGGTTAGGGCGTGCTGGGGGCTGTCTTCCCCATAAGCTTAAAAAAACTCTAAGCCAAGCCCTCTTCCTTTCCTCAGTCTTGACTTTTTCAATCTGAGTGTACATTAGCAGTCATTCTAATAACAATTCTGTCAACACAGAACAGACACAGAACATTAACAAAGCTTGGTTCTCAAAATAAATGATGCAAGTATATTAATTATAAGAACCAGTAGAATTCAAAGATTAGGCAAGTGCGTTCGAGGCATTTCTATTTTGTTAAGAAATGACTAAATAAAGTAGCTGAATAAAAAAAAGAGTCTAGTTTGCGTTCTAGCTGGTTCGAGTTTTCGAAATTACTGCAGTTTTTCTTATGATATCGTCCTTTACCCGACAATAACATGAAAGCGAGGCTTTCTTCGAAAATGGCGTCGAGCAGCAGGTCTCTCGCGGGATGTCGCCCTTTAGCCCGACAGTGACAGGCCTCTGCGACTTTAAACTGGCTTGCGATAACATGAAAGAGAGGCTTCCTTCCAAAAGATCCCGAAATACGATGGCATCGAGCTTTTTCTGATATTTTCTATATATATAGGCTCAAAATTGACATGATTAGTATACGTTCTCGCGAATATAATAAGTGTACATGTACACATACTACAGGACCCCAGAAGGGAGTTGTGTGGGTTGTAACTACTATAGTGAATATTATGCTTTCTTAATGATTACTAATCACAGTTTTTTTCTTCACCTGTTCAATATATTTAATAAAGCTATTTATATTCTGTTCAATATCAGGTGCGTAGCAGCCAGGGGGTTCCAGGGGTTTTGACACCCCCCCCCCCCTCTCACAACTCGAGCCTTTACTACCTCACTGCGATACTTATCACTGACCAAACAGCTATTGGTGATTTGGAACCCCCCTCTTAAAAATGCCGGCTACGCCCTTGAATATACTTATATCCATATGTTCATGTAAACATTGGACTTTTACATTGATAATATACAAGGATGAAACTTTAGTCATAGGTTAGTAGTTGTATATTCAGCTTGGAAATAATTATAGAAGAAATGTTTGGACTCAGAAGTTTTTTCCCTCAAAGGGACTCAGAAGTTTTTTCTTCTGAGAAAAAGAAGCTTGTGTCAAAACGAACATTTCTTCTTTAGTCATAGGTATGCATTGATATTAAGAAAGGAGAAATTTACAAGGTAAAATGAAAAATTTCAAGACCCCCCACTCATCAAATAGAACATGTATCAGCACCCCCCTTGAGCCTGTTAAATTTTTTTGGGCCTCCCCTAATTTGCCTCCCCTCCCTTCTTTCCTTATTAAACCACTAATTAATGAACTGTCCCTAATTTAGTTTGTTTTGTGAGCGATTTGATCAGAACGTACTGTTAAGAAATATCTGTGAAAAATTCAATATAAATATTTAGCTTTATTTGGTGGTTTGGAAAGCTTTTTTTATACCTATATATTATGTGCTAGTGTTGTCGTTGCCACTCTGTAGTTTACTTGTCACTGAGGAGGGCGTGAGCCGAAAGGCCTTTGGCAAATAAA
>JANCMA020030926.1:0-16707 GCA_024336925.2 Zoanthus solanderi
TCGGGTTCGATTCCCGGCCGGACCAACACTCAGGGTCTTAAAATAATTGAGGAGAAGGTGCTGCCTTTGCTCTAACTTCTGCAAGTGGTTAGACTTTTGCTTCTTCTCGGATGAGGACGTTAAACCGTAGGCCCTCGGAGACATATGTGTGTTTATGGGTGTGTGTGTGTCTATCATGTGAAATATCTCCTTCCACCTTAGAGTGGTAAAGATGGTTTCCCCAATTAGTAGGCCTTTGGCCAGCTAAATAAATTTGACACCTAAATAAAGTTATTATTATTATTATTATTATTATTATTATTATTATTATTGCTCAAGGAGGAATACTGTTTTTACGATTGGTATGATGGAATGATAAAATTCATTGTGTTTGTTTAATTCTACATTTCACTATAGTAATCTTCCCAAGCCTGGAAATATGTGTCTCGTTTGTAGCAATGGCAATAATGAAGCGAAGTTTTAGTGTAATCCAGTATCCGAGTTACACATGCTTTTCTAATTGGTTTACCGCCTGGATGGAACTGTTCGTGAGGCTTAATTTGTCCTGCGGAATGCTCTGACTTCATTGTCACAATAAACAATCAAATAAAATCTTAAAACCTGTTACTGGTATTGTAAAATTGTTAAAAGACGCAACATTGCAACCAAAACCTTAGATCTTCTTCAGGCAATTTAAGACCCTAAAACGTCTGAAGAGAATAAAGTTCTGTTTTAAATCTTCATATTATCTTTGTGATTTTTTTTGTCCAATTTATTTTTCGAACATCCGTTGAGACAAAACCAAAGACATTGTGCGAGAAATCTAAGTTCCGTGGTCTTTTTCGTAGATCATTATATTTTATTAATATCGTCGCGGATTGAGATTGATGTGATCATGAGCCGCTTGTGGCAGTGTCGCTACCAACTTAACAACTACTTATAATCTTGTTGGGATTTTAGAGGTATTGAAAAGCTCTGTGCTTATAGGTGTCACCAGGATTTTTTGAGAGGGGGTCGACTGAAGGGTAGGGAGTCTTCGAGCGCTTAAATTCCAAGCAATCTAGGGGTGGTCCATAAACTTGTTTTCCTGAGAAATTTTACTTCTATAGCGATAGGGGGGGGGAGGTTGGCACTTACTTGGTGAGCACTGTAAAAGGTTATGTATTTGTTTACGTAATCGGGTTGCGAATCAGCACAGTATGTAGCAGTTTTTTATTATTATTGTTATTATTGTTATTATATTATTATTATTATTATTATATCAGGGGCCAATATTTCTTAATTCTTTGCCTTTTGATATTCAGTCGGCCTGTACTTTGAAGTCGTTCAATATTACCTTAAATGCTTTCCTTATTGACTATTAATTTTTGGGTATTTTTTGTCAGTAGTGTTGTCTATCCTTGTGTTTATGTAAAGGACGAAATCATTGTAACTATTCCTCTTTTGACAGAGGTTTATGTGTCCATAGTCACTAAAAATATGTTCTTGTATTTAGGAATTAGAAGGTCCATCTTACACAAGCCAAGTTGTTTCTTATGGCCCTCCTTGTCACACACATACTACTGTAATGAAATATGTAATTAAAAAAATATTGTTTGTAATGGCTAAACAATAAACTGAAAATGAATTGTTATATATATTTTTTAGAATTGTGGATGTTTATTAAAAAAAGCAGCATGGCGTTTAGCCGATAATAGCATCAGGGTTATCAATATTTTCTGACTTCAGAAACTGATATTCAAAGTTTATTCAAGCGAGATGCAATTGTCCCACTTTACACTGTGTTTGCAGGTTCGACTACAAAATCCCAGCAACAAACCGCTTATTTATCAAGTCATTTTAGCTGGAAAGGATGCAGTGGACTTTAATTTACCCATGGGCGAAACTGTGCAGGTAAATAACCGTCATTATTATTATTATTATTATTATTATTATTATTATTATTATTATTATTGTTATTATTATTGCTACTGTCATCATTTTTATCATCACCACCACCATAAATATCACAGCCATCACCAACATGTTCATCATTCTTTTCCTAGAGCCACTGCCGTCATCACGATTATCATGTCATTGTTCCCATTTCCATCTTTGCCTGCAACTTAAGCATTGTAGTTATCGTTATCTTTATAATCACATTATTATGGAACAATTATTATCGCCTTATCACTTTTATAATCATCATCATCATTACCAACATCTTTGTATTCAGTACAATCATCACCTTATTGCTGTCATAATCATCATCATTACGATCATCATCACCGACATCTTTATATTCAGTACCATCATTATCACCTTATTGCTGTCATAATCATCATCATTACGATCATCATCACCGACATCTTTATATTCAGTACCATCATTATTACCTTATCGCTGTCATAATCATCATCAGTACCATCATCACCAACAACAACATCTTTACCATTATAATCCATAAGGTAATCAATCACAATCGTCAAAACATCATCATCTTCACCAAAATAACATCATCATCACCTACATCATCTTTATATTCAGTGCCATCATTATTGCCTTATCGTTGTCAAAATCATGATTACCACGTTGTTATAATCACTAACATTGTCATCATCAGCGCCGTGAAGCTTTACCAGTTTTTGCATTAATAACATTCATATCACAATTTCCTCAAATGTGATTGGTGCATGAACTAATTAATTTGCAAAATTGTAATCGGACAGTTGGCTGTAATTGGACACCTCTAATCGGACAGTTTCTTGAGCCAATCATTTTGAATACTTTCAACTAAATCCACCAATCACAACATAAAGTATACATAACACAAATGTGCTAGTAGCTAACTTGAAACCACGATATAGGGCACTATAAGCGGGGAAAGCCCGCTACCAACGTGACCATAGTGCCCAATATAGTGGCTTCAAGTTAGCTACTAGCACATTTGTGCTATATACACTTGGTGTTCATCTTTATAGCCACATCCCACAAGCATTGCGCTTTTACTTTATGATCACAACACAGATTACAATCACTATTGCAATTTAACAACTTACCCTTCGAAGCAGGGGCCTCTTCCAAAATGGAGGAATTTGTAACTTTAGATAATTTCTTACAGCTTTTTTCCATATTTATTTTTTCGGAAATCGTACTTACCATAAATGAAAAATTGCAATGAAAAACTATTTTTTATATTGCACTTTTTTGTTTTTCGGAAATTGTTAATGATTATGATTAATTGATTTTGTTAATCACTCGTGTGATTACAGACCAAATTGGACTCCACTCAGGCCTATTTCCATTATTAATAAAAATTATTGATATTATTTTTGTTTCCAATTTCAAAACAAATAATCCGTTTTAATCTTAAAAATGTTCCTCATAGGTAACCGCCAAAGGCCAGTTACAGCTGCCAGTGGAGTTCAGAAGTCGTTTTTTAAGACCATGCAATGGTGTTCTAGTGCTGGTAGGAAGGAGAGCGGGCTCAGCTTGTGGCAATACGCTTGTATTCACTTTAGAAACGTGCATTAATAATATAACACCCGTGGTAGGACATGTTTAGTAATTTTGCTGCACTTAAAGTACTAGAGTGGTTTCCCATAGATTTATTAATTCATTTCGAACGCTACGTAATTTTATATAGCAGCCATTCAAGTAAGGTTATTGCTATTATTATTATTATTATTATTATTATTATTATTATCATTTGATAATGAGAGGAACCTCTTAAACCCTTTTATTCCACTAACCTGTAACGTACAATATAACAATAGACAATTACAATCATTTGAACAACTTGCACTGTTCCTCAAGGGCATCGGAATAACTTAATAAGCCCTGTGACTGTCAAACATTTTTACCCTGAGGATGAACAATATTGTTCTAAAACGTTTGGAAAACTATTTTACTAATTTTATCTTGATTGCAACTACTGTAACGTACACTTCTGACATAAGTCCCTTTATAGTCCTTCACAAGTTTTAGCCTTTTATGTTTGTTCATTGGTGCTATTGAAGCAGATTGGAAACAATGTCAGCAAGGACACGTGACCTAAATGTTGTGAAGTGTCTTTTATTGCCCCCTTAATGGACCGTAGGGCAGGCGTGGTCAGCGCGGTTGGTAAGATCTTTGCCTTCTGACCGCAAGGTCCCCGGTTCGATCCCCAGCTTTGCTGAGATTCGAATATTTGTGCAACCTTCTTTAATTCTTCCGAAGCCAACTCAGCTTTCCATCCATGCGAGGTTGGTAAATGAGTACCAGCGTCTGCTGCGAGCTAACCTGCGATGGATTAGTGTTCCATCCAGGGGGAGTCAAAGACTCTCATCCGCTTAACACTACAGAAACCAGAGTTAAACGCCGGCTCCATGGGCAAGTAGGCTTGTAAAGGATTTAGCTTTTTAATGCACCTTTCTTTTCCTGTAGGCTACTATCAAGTGTGAGTCAGCTTGCTATGAACTGGAAAAGGTGAATTTTGATGTTACAAATCCATTTCCTATGGAGGGAGAGTTCAGGATAGTTATGGTTGAAGCAAAGTCGGAATTTCCAGCTAGTTCTCCTCCACGAACACGTCCTTCGAAACCAAAAAAGGTTGTTGGCGCAAAAACAGACCACGGGTAAGACATTTGTCAATTTGAAAGCAGATATATATTTAATGAGTTTATATTCTATGGATGTTGCCCTTTAATAGCATGTTGAATGATAAAAATTAAATTGAAATGAGGCCTAATTCTTTTGTATCATCATTAGTGCATTAGCGCAGTCGGTAAAATCTCTACCTTCCGACCACAAAGCACATAGTTCAAATCCCCGGCTCTTCCTAGTTTTTAACATTTGTGCGACCTTCTTTTCTGCTTAAGGTAACTCAGCTTTCCATCCTTCCGGGGTAGGTAAATGAGTCCGGTCAAGAGGGCGTCAAGGACTCTCATCCGCTTAACACTATAGAAACTGGAGATAAGCGCCGGCTGTATGGCCCACTTGGCTCGTAAAGGATTTACGAATAAAATGAACAAAGGCGGCAGCAACTGCTTCTCTAAGAAGAAGTTTACGGTTCTTATAAAATACTGTAGAGATTTCCCTAGGAAAAACCTTGTTAATCCCAGATATACAGATCAAATCTGTCAAAGAGTAATTTTTTCATAAGTAAAGCTTTGTGATGCTTACAAAATACTGTTCAGTTTCACCAATAAAGAAACACATTAAATCCAAATTCCAGCCCAAAGCAAGCTATAGAAGGTAGGAAACAGGAACATGGGTTAAAAATTTAATCCTGGGTTAGCACTGATCGGGTTTTGAGGAACCGGGGCCTGGGCTCTTACCTAGTAAGCCAACCACACAACCGTCAATTTAAGAGTCCTAAGCTAAATTTATTGTCTGCCGTTAAGTAATCGATCTGATCGCTTTTGATGGTCTACTGGTTTCACGTCTAAATGACTGTGAAAGTGAACTAACATGGCCACCATTAATTGCATAAACCCTCAAAGTCTGCTGCTTAAAGTAGCTGTAAACGCAGCTCTTGTGTGTGTGCTCCCACAGGTCTAATGTTTCAGAAACAACGTACCAAAAACCACAATTTTATTTTATTTTTGTTCTGGAAGATTATTTTTGTTAAGCAATTCCTAATTTTTAATTGTAAGATATTTACTTTATACTTGTACGATAAAAAATTATTTTAAAATATCTTTTTGGCAGTCAATCAAAGATGAACAAATCTCCACGAAGAGAGCCACTCCCTAATGTGGAACCAGACTCTACACAAGCACCCAGTTTGAGTAAGTATTCTCCTTCGGTTCCTTTGACAATTCCAACCGGTTTGGTTGTCATTAGGCATCTGAGTGCATCATCATCAACATTATCGACATCATCAACATCATCGACATCATCAGCATCATCATCATTATCAACATCATCGACATCATCATAAACATCATCAGCAGCATCATTGTCATCAATATCAGCATCAACAGTAATGATAAAAAAATAATAATGTTGGTACATTTTAACTCAATCCAGCGTCCTCAACACCGATGCTCAATTCTTTCTGGTGTCCCAATGACTCAGTCTATCTTGATGCAAATGAAACAGCTCCAGTTGAAATCCACTTCTTACCGTTCAATGTCGGACATCGCCAGTGCTCCGTTCTCTTCATCAACGAGAAAATAGGAGAATTTCTTTACTCTATTGAAGCAAATGCACTGCTTCCACTTCCGTCCTCCTTGCCTCACGTCCCTTCTTCCCGCAGTGTGAGAATTAGCAGTGCTGCAGCAGCTCGTAGTGCACAAGGGGTATTTGGTGGTGACGAAAGGGTGGTCTACTGGAAATGTGACAGTAATGAAACCTTTACAGAGAATCTTTATATACCGCTGACAAACTCAGCCCGGGAGAAAGCATTAGGCAAGTAATGTTTTCATTTAGAAGGATGCCACGGGCCCTTGTTTTTAAAATGCAATGTTTTTGAATTTACTAGCTATTAAAAATCTCGTTTGTATCTCAAAATTGCCTAAAGATCTTGTCGAGACAATTGTTTTTGTTTATTTCTGTTTTGGAGCATGTTTGTTAGGACCTCTGTTAATGGAGAATCTTAGATTAAAGGGGCTATGTTAGGCCATTTTACTATCTTTTTAAAATCCCAAAGATGTCTTGCTCTAAACTGAATTCCAAGAATCGTGACCAGTCTTGGTTTGTTATTTAAGACTGTATTATGACGTTTATTCTGTTTCCTGTCATTTGTTGCTACGGATGGCAAGGATGGAAATGGATTGAAACTTGAAAAAATTCGGCCAGCCTTTTTTAAGTTTTAATGCTATCTCAACAAAAAAAAATACCAAAAAACTTATTATGGTTGCTCTTTTTTAAGACATTTCATTAGGTATTCAGCTCACAGTTTATCAGGAACATTTTTTGCATAAGTAAAACCACTAAGTAACAATTTTAGCGAAAACTTGACCCAAAACAACAAAATCGCCGTGACATAGCCCCTTTAAATACTTGAGATCCCTTAAAATACGGTTAGTGTTAAAATTCCATAAGAATGTTTTGAAAACTCGTGAATTCATATATAGTTAGATCCGTTTTGATACTTGTTTCTCGGATATATTGATTCGCAGTCTCTGCTCCTGGACAACTGAAAAAAAAGATCATTTTACTCGGAAAGCTTGAAATGTGATTCAGTGCAAATCAAAGTAAACGGTAATGCTCATTGTCATTCCAGTCCAGACGTATGCACCGAATCAGCACTGGATCATTTTTGTGGCGAAACGTTTCATTAGTTTCTGTTTGCATTAACTTATAATGTATATTGGTAGAAAGGTAGTCACTATCTATCGCAAATCCTGCGATCTGATTGGCTACCGTACTCGCTATCTATCGCAAATCCTGGGATCTGATTGGCTACCGTACTCGCTATCCATCAGATGTTAGATAGTGTCTGCAGGATGTAAAAAAGTATTCAATATGGCGTCCCTTTCCCGCTTTTCGGACACTTCGGAAAAGGAATTAAACGCTCGTTATCAGAAGGCAGTCCCAGAGAATTCTAAAATAGCAACAAAATTTTCAAAGTTAAGAAAAAAATGAATTTGAACAAAGTTGATAGAGTCGACTGGTTAGGAAACTTGATGACTTTCTTTGTTATATGTTTTTGTTCTCCTTTTTCCTATTGAAATATTACGTTGACCGCACGGTCAAATAACAAAAAATTTTGAGATGTATATGAGCAAACGGCCAATAGACTAATGAAGCATCACACCTAGAACAAAAGATCCTAACGGCGACAGTGCACACAACATGAAACCAAAAAAAAAACATTTTAATCTTTGTAGTTTTCTAAGTTTCTTACCCAGTCCACTCTAACAACTTTGCTTTTCGTTAGAGTAAATAGTTGAATAGCAAGTTAAACACAATCCCGTGATTTTTCAATCAGTAAATTAACATTATGGTGGTATGTGACTTCATTCATGCAATAACAGCTTTAAAGAAATGCTTTTTAAAAAGATCTGTGCGAGAATGTCTTCCGAAAACTTTGACTATAGCTTCTTCAGGCATACATTCGATTCTCACCTCTCTATCTGTAAATCTAGTTTTGTTGTTGCGTTAATGACATCAGACCAACTTTTCTTGCGAAAGCCCTAAATTGGCTTCATTTTCCTTGATTTAATGGCTTGCGTTTATAAAGTCGCCTAAGGTGGGCTAGATTTTATGATTAAATAAAGAATTTACCAACATGTTTATACATTTCTTGCAAACGGATTTAGACCACTATTATAAAGTAAAAAGTTGGAGTGAACGATCTAAATGAAACATCAAAGTACGTTGTTTTCTTACATGCGAACAAATGCAGTAATTATGCCCAATTTTTGAAAATTAAGATTCAACCTGATTTTGTTATTGTATAAATAGAGGGACACCGATTCCTGGGTGACTTTTGGCGCTCTTCTGTATAATAATCAGAGAATTTAGTTTAAGAACCAAATTAAGATGAACTTAAAATGTCTTCTTATTCTTCCCTGTAGATGCTCCAATCTACCAACAACCATTTCTGCCTGGACTATTGATGGGTATGCCTGTAATGAGTTCTGGTTCTACAACGGAGACATCCGCCTCTCCAATGAGTTCCATGACCAGAGAAAACCAAGAGGAAGCCATGCATCGAAGGAGGGTGGGAGTTAAAAACCAACTGCAAACGCCTGTTTCCGGATCACGGGCTCGATCACCAAGAACTAGCAACTCTAGTGGACTCTCGCCTGGGTTGGAGGATCGTCACCATAGCAACCAAAATCATCGGGAACATTCTCCAAGGCCACTTGGCAGTAGACGATCTTCTCCAGGACCTGATGATCATCACCATAGCATCCAAGACGTTACACGCCATTCACGTAGTCGCTCACCCAGACCTGGTACTTCAAGAGGTCCTTCTCCTAATCCCGAAGGCCACCACCATGGCAACCAAGGCGCGTCACGTGATCCATCGCCAAGGATCAAAAGTGACCATCGCGAAAAGGACCATGCTAAATTATTACCTATACAAGAAGGTCGATTTAGATCGAGCAGCCCTCAAAGCAGGTTTGTTTATATTCTCTCTCGTTCCTAAAGGGAAGCTGAACCCCACAACTTATTTATATATATCATGCCTCTTTAAAATTTTGTCATCATCAGTCATGAGCACTATGTTATTAGTACATTTTCAACTTGAGAACATTTTATATTTTTTTAATTTTTAATGGGTAACCCTGGTTAATCATCGATTTTTAAGGAAAACCTAACACTGGACATCGATGTGCAGGCACGTAGCGACTTTCACTTAATCCCGATATTTTAGTGTTGAAGGCGCGATCTTTAGAGAGATGTGGGTGCACATTCAGAAGATATGCTTGAAATTTAGAGGCTCGCAAATGCTATTTTCATAATTTGATTTGCCAAAAAACGGTTTTTATCAGTAAAAACTGACGGGTATTTTAAGAGCTTCTGCAATATGTATGACGTTTTGTTATTTTGATTTACGCAAGATTTTGTTGTAAAAGAGCCAAGAATTTAAATTGAGTATACAGTTATGAACTTTGTTTTGGGATCTCACCATAGAATACCTTAACATTACTGAGCTATTAGAAATAAAGTATTCCATTTTACCTTTTTTCCACGATCTTACCATACCTTGATAGTTAATGTGTTTCATATATTAACTGTTAGTTTTTTACTTTTTTTGCTCCAAACATGCAGACATTTCACAGACTCCCGTGACAGAACGTTCGGAAAAAATCCTAGCCTCTCCTCAGCTGATCACCATTTTCATCGGTCGGGAGTGATTTCAAATAATCTGGTCGTTAGAAGAGGTGAAATAACAAAGGTAGGCGGTATTGCTTCGAGTCATTTGGAAGAGGAAATAATGAGGAAACAGAGGGCTGGTGCCGAGTATGGTGAGGCTGCCAAACTAGGCTACATTGTTTATCCCGGCGTGCTGGACTCGTCTCCATACTGTGAGTAACTTTTGTTTTTTCTCACGTCACCATCCTTTATTTTAGTTTTTAAAGTTGTTAAATGCATAGGTACTGTATGTATGAGAAAGCTGTCCAAGAAAATGTCGAGTGTCTCGTGGCAATTATCCTTAATTTCTGTTGTGTTAATTATATGATATTATAAAATAATTTGGATAGTACATGGGTTTTGGTTGGTCAACAAGTGTGTTTTCATAGCACTATGAAGCACGAAAATGACGTGAGCAATGTGGTTTGACTGTCTTCGAGTGGTGAGAATTTACAGTAAGTGCTTCATATATCGTCTTTCTCTTCGTTAACACTGAAAAAAAATTTTATATAAGAAAGAAAATATGTTGTCCGTGCCTCCGTAGCCTGTCTTGGGTTTTCACTGATCTGCTCTCGTTTTTCACCAGGCTATGAAGGCAAAAGATGTTTTATTTCTTATGTCTTTAACTTTCCCTGGATGGAACGCTTATTCGTCACAGGTTTTCTCCCAGCAAGTGCTGGTTCTGTTGTAAGGATGGAAATCTAAGTCAACTTTGGGAGAAAAGAAAGTCACATAAATGTTCAAAGCACAACAAATTGGGGTTTGAAATCGGACCTTGTTGTATTGTGAGCTGAAATATCCATCGCTGATACTATTAAATAAGGAGAAACCATTGTGGATAAGAGTAACTGGCCCTTATCAAAACAACCTGATTGACCGTCCTCCTGTGATGACACGAATGCTCAGAAGGAGAGGTCGTTCTTTTGTTCTACCATAGGTTAATCCTTAGGGCTATAAGCATGTGTTTGTTGAGAAATGCTTGCTTTAAGTTTCATTGTGCACATTTATTTATCTTTTGACCTGACATTATTGGTTGTAAAGCCTCTACATTTGTTTGGTTGTTATGCGGTTACAATGAATAATGTTGTTTGTACTAGATCATAAAAACGCTTTTCCTGTCTTTGCAGCTCAGGCAGGGATTCCACAAGCGACATCACGTCATGCGGGATCTGCCACAGGGAGATATCATGACAATAGGTTAGTCTTTGACGCTGTAAGTTTCATATGAAATTCCCAGGTGACTATTTTCAAGCATCATTGGCTTTGTTACAAACTAAAGACAAGAATTGCGGATGCACACATCGTGTTTTTTGTTGCATTTTTGTTCAATTGATGTCCGGTTTTTCATCAATTGAGCAGGAATATTCTAAAGCGTCTAAGTTGCTAACCAAGACTTAGTGAACGTATGAACAAGTTAAGTCCATTGTGTTATGGATTCTATCTTTTTAATATACATTTAGGGTAATTCTGATTCGGTGTGCTACCCGTCACAAAATAATACATTAAGGTTAAGTTGATCCATCTAAGTGTGCATCCAGTTACTTAAATACTGCATTGAGGGTATTTGTGATTCATCTTGGTTTGCTTCCCTTCTCAGTTCAAAAATTAAGAAATACTCCAAAATGTGCAATTCGTCCGCTGGGACACACTTTACTTTTTAAAAATTTAACATCAAACTCAGTTTAGAATCATCTAGTTGGTCCAGGTTGCTTTTTGGAAGGGACTTTGAGTCCTCAGACTAAACAATGTTCTTTCCTTAGATGAATCATTAGGTTGATTCCGTCGCCACGGGCAAACAGCCTAGAAACTTAAGTTGGAGAGAAAACTCGATTTTAAATTTTAACCTATTTTAGCTCTAGCAAATCGCTATCGAGCACTCTTGCAAATCAGAGAAGTTTTACAACTTTATGTATATGTGATGTAGCTTAGATTGTTGACAATAGGAAAAAGAGTTATTATTAATAATAACATCTACGTTGATAATTATTTTTATTGCGTGCTTTCGGGTTCATTGATCCATCTTTAGGGAATGATGTTTACAAAGATGTAAAACTCAAAATGACCTTACTTCTTTGTAAACATCATTCCCTGAAGATGGGTCAATGAACCCGAAAGCTCGGAATAAAAATAATTATCAACGTAGATGTTACACGCTTTATAATATGAAAAAACCTACGTACAAAGAACCTTTCGAATAGGAAAAAGAGTTGTTCGATTTATAATACAAATACAGCTGCTTTATTTCTCGTTCACAGTTTGGTAGACCTGGGCAGAATACTTATTCTATAGTTAGGGTTATTTATGTATTCTGTCAATAACAAATTAGTCTCTAAATTGAACAATTTGTGATAATCGTATGTTTTTAAGAATTCAGACGTAAATGATCCAAACTCTAAAGCAACCACAAACAGATTAAAATTCAACGTAAACAAATAGTTAATAGTAAATAGTTAATAGTTAATAATACTTTAATAATTGTTCTGTTACCCAATTTATTCACGGTTTCATTTTGAACTGTCTTGCCAGCAGGGTTTATTTACCTATCTTATTAATTATCGAAAAACATACTTTTAAAATTAATCGCTTCCCAGTTGGTTACAAATAAATATAATGATGATGCGATGATAATGGTGAAGATAATAATGATGAAGATGATGATAATAATGATGATGATGATGATAATAATGATGATGATGATGATGATGACGATGATAATGATGATGATAATAATGATGATGATGATGATAATGATGATGATGATAATGATGATGATGATGATGATAATGATGATGAAGATGATGATAATAATGATGATGAAGATGATGATAATAATGATGATGATGACGATGATGATGATGACGATGATGATGATGATGATGATGATGATGATAATAATGATGATGATGATGATGATGATGATGATAATGATGATGAAGATGATGATAATGATGAAGATGATGATAATAATGATGATGAAGATGATGATAATAATGATGATGATGACGATGATGATGGTGATGATGATGATGATGATGATGATGATGATGATATGATGGAAATGATAATGAAATAAGCAAGGGCATTTATTTTTTCAGAAAGTAAACTTCTGACCTGGCTGGAGCGTTGTTTTATGGTAAAGATAAAGCAACATTAATCAAACCAACGTTTGTGCCAGAAGTTGTAGCCAAGTTCTGCTGCTTTGAAGTCACAGTTTGTCGAACAACACAGTCTTGCTTTTCATACTGGCAGAGCGATGGTCACACAGTAAACATTTCACTTGCACAGAGCAACACAAACCAAAGAGACTGACGTAGCTGGCGTAGGAGCTTATGGAGGCTCCAATAGAATGCTAGCTGTGTTTAAAGTGAAAAATGGAGCGACATTTGGTCTTTTCGAAATGTTTTACCTCTATTTGTAAATTGTAAATTGAAAACAATAGTTTTATTTTTGTAAAGTTTTTTTTTTTTCTTGTTACTGTTTCGAAGAAGGATAATAAATTGGTGCATCCAGTTTGAATAACAAAGCTTTGTGTTCCATTGATTTTTGTGGGTACTACGTCGATAGACGGTAGCCACTTTATTATCACCTGGGTAAGTTAGTATATTACACCACAACAGGAAGCCTAGGTAAGTCACCAAGTACCACAGGAAGCCCGCAAAACTTCGATGCATTGTTCGGAATCAATCAGCAGTCAGCTGATAAACTTCCCAACATTCTAAACTAGATTCAAAAGGTTTTCTTAACTATCTATGTACTGTAAATTTCTTCGCATTCCAAGTCTACTTGCAGTAAAAAAGCGCCTTTTATTTATCATTCATTATTCGTTTGGTTGTTTCTTCATTCATCTAATCATTCATTTTATTTCCATTCATTTTATATGCTTACTGCCCCAAATAGCAAAAAACTGATATACCGTTTTCGAAGTTCGGTTCCCTTTGACTATAGTGGCTGCGGATTCAGTTTTTACATTTTTAGACTCAAAATGAAGTTAAATATTCCTTAATATCAATGAAATTTTTACGCTACTTACAATTGTGTATAATGTTTGATGTGTGACTTCTTGCTCTCTCTCTCTCTCTCTCTCTCTCTCTCACAATGATGAAAACTTGCAATCGAGAGCTGAAAAGTTTAGGACATATTTTAAGGATGTCATTGTTCTCACAAAAATTAAATATTGGCATTTCACCGCATATTTTGCTTGCTATTCCGTTTTGAAAATGAAAAAGGTCACAAAAGTGCCCCGACGAGTGGCAGCAACTTTCCTTTATTTATAAGCTTTCCCTTCTTGTGAACTAATAAACTATGAAAAATGAACTACGAATAATGAACTATGATTATTGAATAATGAACTACGAATAATGAATAATGAACTACGAATAATAAATAATATACTATGAACTACGAATAATGAACAATGAATAATGAGCTATGAATTTACTATTCATGAATAATGAACTATTCATGAATAATGAACTGCGAATAATGAAGAATGAATAATGTAACCCTGATAGTTATCTTAAAACCGGACAAAGGGAATGTTGTTGTGATACTTAACAGATCTGATTATAGGAACAGTATTCTTAACATTATAAATGATTCTACCAAATTTAAGCTGGTTAAGGATGATCCCACCTTTTTGAGGGAAGGTAAACTACAAAGTTATCTTAGAAAATTAAAAAAGGCTGGCCATTTGGATGATGTAACTTACACTTCCATCTATCCATGTGGATCGCAGCCCGCTAGAATATATGGCCTACCTAAAATGCATAAGCCTCGGGGTCCTAATGGATTACCCAAATTTCGTCCCATTGTTTCGTCCATCGGTACATATAATTACGATCTGGCCAAATTTTTATGTGGTTTACTAACCCCACACATTCCTAACATGATGTATATAGTTTATATAAAAGGTGAAAAATGCGAGGTCCGTACCATTTTTTTGACGGGTCCGAATCCGTTTTTTCTGCCGTGTAAACGGCTTTTCAAAGAACAGCCGAAGCAATGCGTTTTCAGAATGTCACGTGTAACTTGCTTTTTTCAGAATAATATGTTTTGAAAGTTATTTTATTTAGCTTTAATAGGTTAAAATATTATAAGTCAAAGTTTTCATAAGTTTATACTTAATGATCTAGATCAGTATCAGTTTAAAAAGCTACAAGCACTATCTGAAAAAATTAAATGCGAGCTCCTGTCGAGTCCAAAAGACGAAGTCAGTAAACATGTATTTGGAAACAGTATGAACGCAAGACTAAATTAAACATTTATTGCTTACAGGCACCCAAGAACTGTTAATCTCTTCAAAGAATTAATAAAACTCTATAATATTATGCACCAGTCAATGTAACCCACCCACCCCCACCCCCCCACAGGCCACGCATTAGCGGGACCTTGGATTTTGAACCTGAGAAAACTTGCTTAAGACCTTGCCCACCGGGGCACTGATACCAAGACCAAGAAAAAAACAGATCGGTACTTGTTTAATAATAACAGTAATTGTAATAAAAAACATCCACTGGCCTAAAAAGGAATTTAACTCAAGCTCAAATGTCAAACGAGAAGCTAAAAGCCAAAAGAAAAAGAGTTCGAAATCATGGTTAATTGATCTATGAAGTGTTTGGAATCGACAACAGTTTTTATAACATAATCACAGAACAAAACTAATTTAAATTCAGAACATACCCAAAATACTAACAACTTGACGGACAAATTTGAAACAATGTGTACAAAAACATTAAATTAGTTAAAGCTTAACTTTACTAAAAGAGTTTGTAAAGAATCCGCGGCCACTGCTTTTTTCTTTTCTCCATGCAACACTTTGCAAAGCATTTTCCTTTCCTTTTAAAATGACTTTTATAAAATAAAGAACACGAGCGCAAGCAGCGTTGAAAGATCGCATGTGACCATATAACTTATGACAAAATTTAATTCCGTGGGGCGCGAAAAATTGAAGGCTGATTTAATCGCAAGCAAATCTCCTGCTAATCCCCCGCTCACTTCTCCGGTACGTTGGGCGAGGGCGTAAAAATTTACAAATCCCTCGCATGTCGGTGCAGGATAAACCGGTGAATCTTAGGAAAATATCCTCGCTCTGCCCCCGCTATGCGCGGCCTAGGAAGGGAGGGGGGGGAGGGGGGTATTACATTGACTGGAGCAGTACGACTCTTACAAAACTTGAAATCCGCCAAATATATAAAAAATACACTGGAATCGATGAAATTAAGTAAACACAAGTGAGACTGAAAGCAGATTTTAAAATTCATAATCATGTATTCAAAAACGGTGAACTCTAGCTGCAATGTGCTTTATAGTTAGCAAAATGTTTCACAGAAATCCAGCTCTAACACTACTACTGTCATCCTCACCTGAGATCCAGTTGAAAAGAAATGCAAACCTTCCAGTACAGAAGGATTTGGAGACAGGATCATTTGGAGGAAAGTAAAAACACTATTCGCATTTTTAGCTCAGTGAGAGCTATGTAGTCCCTTAAAGGCTTCACAAAACCAAGTCTTGCTCACCGTGCAATCACTATCAATAAACTGCAGCGCTGATTCAAATTTAAACAAGTTTTAAGGATAGTTGAATTCAACTGACCGAAATATAAATACAACGAGAAAGCCCGTGTCGAGCAAACTATTGCGCAAAGGGTGGCGGTTTCTGAAATTTGACCAAAAACGGCAATACAGCCAGATATATTTGACACAAAGATAAAAGTCCTTGCTGAATTAAAAATTATTCAGTACTCACTAACAATGATCAATTTCTTTTCAATTAATGCTTGTTTTTATAAAAACAGTTTTAGTGACTTGTACAAAAGCCTCAGGGTGGTATTGTTAACCCTTTCAGTGCCAGTCAGTTATCAACAACCAGCTTCTCCTTTTATAACACATACAAAATATGACATTTGGTAATGAGAAAATGAGAATTGATCAAACAAAGCCAACTACTGAAGATTAA
>JANCMA020031022.1:0-16706 GCA_024336925.2 Zoanthus solanderi
TGATTGGTCGAAGTAAAATCCGAAACGCTTTTCACACAGCAAAATTTGATGCGAAAATCTCAGTATATATAAAATAATTACATTTTCAATATAACAAGACGAATACTTTAATACAAAAAGTACAAGTGATTAATTGTTTATTTTAGAATAATGTTAAAGAAGTAAATTAGAGACTTCAGACTGCGAACCTGTCAACCTTTCACATTAATTTTTCATTGAACATAAAATTACCTTAATTTCTTTCCGTAAATGTGCCACATCATCTTCAGACATTCCACTCACCCTGTCAGTTTTTAGTTTCAGGGCAGCAGCATTTTCAAGTCTTAACTTGAGCAACGATACTGTTGGCAAAATTTACAACAAATGTTTAAATAGTCGTGTAAAACAAGTGGTTTAACATACATGACATTGATATTAGTATAGAGGTAGTAACAAATATTAAAAACAAAATGTATTTCAATAGAATGAATTTGTATTTTAAAAGTATCTTTATTTGCCATACAGAAATTGGTAACTGCTTACTAAACACCATCTGAATCTAGCCTAATCCATTTCTAAACTTATTCTGCTCATCACAATATCAGCTGATCCCTTTTCACATTTACCCTGCTCATCACAACATCTGATTACATACTATCCTGACACTACTAATCACACTAACCACAATATCATCTGACCCCTTGCTAATTGCAATACCATCTGATCCCTTCTTAAAATCACCTTGCTCGTCACAATACCATCTGATTCCTTCTTAAAATCACCTTGCTCGTCACAATACCATCTGATTCCTTCCTAAAATCACCTTGCTCGTCACAATACCATCAGATTCCTTCCTAAAATCACCTTGCTCATCACAATACCAACTGATTCCTTCCTAAAATCACCTTGCTCATCACAATACCATCTGATTCTTTCCTAAAATAACCTTGCTCATCACAATGCCATCAGATTTCTTCCTAAAATCACCTTGCTCATCACAATACCATCTGATTCCTTCCTATATTCAACTTGCTCATCACAATACCACCTGATTCCTTCCTAAAATCACCTTGCTCATCACAATACCATCTGATTCTTTCCTGAAATAACCTTGCTCATCACAATGCCATCAGATTTCTTCCTAAAACCACCTTGCTCGTCACAATACCATCTGAGTCTTTCCTAAAAATCACCTTGCTCATCACAATACCATCTGATTCTTTCCTAAAATCACCTTGCTCATCACAATACTATCCGATTCTTTCCTAAAATCATCTTGCTCGTCACAATACTATCTGATTTCTTTCTAAAATCACCTTGCTCATCATAATACCATCTGATTTCTTCCTAAATTCACCTTGCAAATCACAATATCATCTGACCCTACCTAAATTCACCTTGCAAATCACAATATCATCTGACCCCTTCCTTTACTCACCCTGCTTATTGCAATATCATCTTGCTCAACAATTATAGGTCAAAACTCGTTACTTGCAATAACCATTAATGTAAAAAACTAAATTAAAGTAAAAAATCTCCTTGTTTGAGTAGTAACAGGACAATATAAACATTTTCTGATTACTATCTAATGCTGAGAGGGTAATAAAAATAAGCTGAAACAGAATAAATAATAGTTTTAACAGCAATGGTTTGCACAATAAATCTAAAACCATAACATACTGCTAAGGTGAAAAAAGCCACGTACACTACTTAGGAAGAATGATTTTCAAACAGCAAAACTCTGCACCCCAATTTACCAAAATCACTTACCTGATTCATTTTTAAATTCTGTCATTTGTGTTGTGAGTAATTCTTCACGTTTTTTCAAACTGAAATTAAGAATTACAGTTAAAAAACAAAGCTAGAGTGAAATTTTTTAATCGAAAGCTGTTGGTGCAATTATTAAATTTAGTACAACAAAAGTACTGTTTTTTTTTGACAAGAAAGCTTTCCTCCAGAATTTGCCACAGACCAGATCTTTCTCCACAATATATCTAGCAAGATCTTCTGCCTCACTGTTTCTGGCCAGATCTTCTTTATTTCCCCATCTTCTTGCCAGCTCTTCTTCCTCCACACTGTGTTTGACAAAATCAAAATTTCTTCCCTCAAAATACCCATGACACTGTCAGATTGTCATACTCTCTAAATGTGTACAAAATAAGTAGCAAGGATTCTGTTCACAAAAAAAATATTGAAGAAGAAAAGACAACGTTCACAATTTACACTCGCAGAAATTTGTGCTTGTCGTTCCTTTTTGCAATTTCACTAGTGAATGGTGAAAAGACCACCTGACATTTCCACAAATCAGAGTCTTCAATCATCTAAACTGAACTTAATTAATAAGTTAACAAAAGATTTTGTTCCATTAAATTGTGTGTTTTACTTTGAAATAAATGTGCAACCACAGTTTCTTTTGCTATTGCTTCTGCTGAAGTTAACTGCATGAAGATTCCAACCTTTGCTTTTATCTTCCTGTGTTACTAGCTTATCTTTATTCAAACAAACAACATAAAACTTCAACGTAGAATAGTAACATGTTACTTACCATTCTCTAATATTCTCAAATGTTTTAGTTATAGCTTTAAAAGAATTTTCACATTCCTGTTAAAAAAATAAACAGATGTTAACAGTTTGCAACATGCAAAACATTCTTTGTGGCTTTGAAAAAAAAAGTATACAGAATTTTAAGGCTTACTAGCTTAAAAGTATAACTGTAAACTTTAAAGAGCATCTTCTGTCCGCCTAGTTTATGTGGTAGTTATGCAATGCTTTGAGTGGGATTATAGGTGAAATAAGCCAAACATCACCTGTATTTCCGGTATACACAAGTGTGTATGCAAAGAAAATACAAGTGACAAGTGCCACTCTGCACAGTATCCCACAAGAAAACGTTGCATAACTAATTTATACCAGGCATTAAAATATACCAAGTAATAATCTTATTCTCATTGCCAGCATCTGAAAACTGGTGGATCTAAATTGAAATAATTTTATACAATGAAGACTGAAAAGTCATAAAAGAATCATAAAAGTGGTCCAACATTTCTCAGAACTTTTAATTGTCTTATCAGAACTGAAACCATTTAGCTTTTTTGACAGTCCAAGGGTTTCGCTGCTGCCTTCTTTTATAAACTCTTCCATTTCTCCATCGTTAGGGATTGTCCAAAGTTAACTTGTAGTAAAAAAAATTGGTAGTTAATCATTTTTTTCTGCAGCTGCCATAACTGTAAAACTATTTTTATTTTGTGCAAGAAACCAAAACATTGACTGACAACTTTGATGCAATTTGGTAACATTAAGTTACACACAGGTTTGGAACCATAGAAGAAGTTGCTCACAAGTAATGACGGGAAAGCCGGGTGGAATACTAACTGCTGGATACCACATATGCAACAGCTTTCCAGGTCTCTGATTGGCTGCATTTTTTATGGCAAAAATAAGATTCAAAATATTTATATATCACACAATGTGTTGCATTAAAAGTTTAAAAGAATATTTTTTAAACTGTGCTTTGCAAGTAATTTTATTCTGTCATAGTTAAAGATGAGATAATAGATTGAAATAGTAAGAATGAACTTGACTTGCTAAAAAAGAATTATTTCAATGTTGTGCATATATCATTTACACTGCACCTACTGTATATTGATGTATGCAGTGTTTGCTAAATGAGATATTCATTTCAGTTTTTAAAGTGTATATATCAGTTGTGGTTTTTTGTCTGTATAAAATATCTTGAGTATTTGAGTACGATTTGTTTCATGGTGTAATTTGCATTTAAAGTTTGAAAAAATCACTTCCAGAATCACCTTGACCAAGCGCTGGGAGACTGGTAACTACCATATTATTTTCTGGTCTATGTCAAAAGCGGAATTTAGTGGTGAGAGTCTGGTCCAGCTTCTATATACTGTAATTATCTGTTCAACCTGCAAAGCTACCACACATTTTGCTACCATATTTTACAAGGAAATGGAATAGATATAGAAAAACAAGACTTGTCTCTCACTACCAAATTCTGCTTTTGATGCCATGGACCAGAAAATAATACGCTCTTTACCAGCCTCCCATCACTTGATCAAGGTGAGTCTGGAAGTGATTTTTCAAAACTTTAAATGCAAATTACATTAATGAAAAAATCGTAATTGAATTGTTTTTTTGCGATCACCATTAGAAGAATAAGGAATTGTTTTATACACAAAAAAAACCACAACTGATAAATACACTTTAAACTAGAGCCATTGGTAAGAGATCAAAACATTAGTGAGATCTCTTCTGGCAAAGGAAAATGAATAGCAACTTTTAATGGATGCAAAATTGCAAAGGAATTTGTGTCCCATCACTGGGGAGGCAGAGACTCTTAACTGTTTACTACAACACAGCAGAAAGCTGAAATGCCCTGGCAGCATCGACAAGATGGCCACTGGCCTTGTGAGTTAGGGGTAGGTTAGGTCAAAATGAAAAACTTTTCAACATACAGCCTCTAATAGCACTTCAAATCTTGCCAGTGATACACTAGATCTCTGGAGATCCTTGATACCCCTTTTTACATCGTGCCCAGATGATGACAGCCTTTCTTTCCGTGTTCTCTGATCTGACACACTGGGTCGACCAGAGGTAGTATTCTTGGTACTGGTCAATCCATCAGTTGTAGTTGAAACACCATCAACAACTGTTACTTCTGGTGTTGAGACAGATGATGCTGACGATGACGGGAGCTTCTCCTGTAATGTTTCAATAGGTGAAAGCTGCTCTAAACATTCAACAGGTTCCTCCAGCTTTGGCACAGCAGTAGTAGCTGATGTTTCTGTCATTAAAATGAATCATCAATTATACTGCTTAACACTAAAAACCAAAATATTATCTTTAATAATTGAAAAATGATTGTTATTTAATAATTCCAATGAAGGCTTGGTAGTTAAGAAATAAAACGTGTTCTCTGTGCCTTCAAAGCCTGGTAAAACTGAAGCGAATGTTTGTGAGAATTTGAGGGCAGATCAGCATGATAACCTGTTCAAGAATTCTCAAACTTCGCCAAGGTCTTTACCGGGCTATGAAGGCACAGATAACATGTTTTACTTCTTTTATAAAATTATTGTTCTCCATCTTAACAAAAAAAAGACAATACACGTATACAAAGCATTTATGTGCACTTCAATTTCCTTCATGCAACTGCAAATTCTCACAACTTGGAGATAGCCAAACATATTGCTCACTTCACTTTCATTCTTTTATGACTAAATTTATATCACAGTTAAGTCGTTCCCTGATGAGAGCTAACCATCGCTCCCAACAAAAAAAATTGGTCAGAACCTTTTTACTTGTGCCAGCAGCGAAGCGCGGCACAAGTTTAGGTTTGCCCCGTGTTTTTTTTTATTTGTGTCGAGATCTTCAGCCACTTGATGTAATACTTGATATACTGGACAGCGACTGAGAAGCGAAGTCTTGCGTATACAGTCAGAACTCAATAAAATCAAAATCTTTCACATTTTATCCACGAGCTGGCACAAGTATACGCTCCTAGAGCGTCTTGTTTTTTTTTTAAAGAAACTTTGCTGAGAGACTATACTCGCGTTGACAACATCTCACGTTCCAAACTACCATTTCCTCTCTTGCAATAGGTGTAACGGGATGCTGCACAGCATAGTGGGTCTGTACGTCAAGCAAGGCAATTGTCACATTGACGATTTTGATGCTCTGTGGGTTTGGCTGCGACCCCCAGACTACCTCGTGGGCTCCCCTGTGTCATGTCTATTTACCATCCGCAGTTTCTTGATGACAGTGCTATGCTAGAGTATTTGTCCTCTTCACTCACCCCTATCCAAGGATTAGATCCTGGATGTGGAATTATGTTGTGTGGTGATTTTGTTCACCTAAACATCTCGCCATTGACTTTCCAATTCCAACTGCAGCAGCTCGTGAGCCTAGCTATTACCAATCTTACTTAGAACTTAGAAAAAATACTCTCATACATAGATTTCTCTAATACGGAGAGGGATTCACCTTCATGAATAGAATTCGGCGGAAATTCTGCCTCCGTTTGGCTTATCGGACCATAATGTAGTTTTTGTGCATCCTAAAACCCGCACACCGGAGGACAAAGGTAGTAGGAAAGTCATGATGACGCGTGATATTCGTGACTGGTCTGTATTCGATTTGGGCAGCTGTGAAGTTAAGGCCAATTTGCTGGAAAACTTAGTGAACCTTTGCCTTGATACCATCATGCCAATTAAACGTTCCAAAGTTTCATGTCGATGACCCTCCTGCATCATTAAATTTCACTTGAAATGAAAGAAGTAATAAAAGAGATAAACAAATGAAAATGAAACCTAAAGATATTAAAAAGGACAGAAGTGGAAGTGGAGAGAAAGGAAAGATGCATGCAGGGAAGAGGGACATAAGATGCTAAATACAACCAATATTTGTTAAATTTAGTTAAGGAATTTATTTAACATTCAAAACAGCGTATGAATATTTTCATTTTACAGCCATCAGAGGAATTTACAAGAAGCAAACGGTAAGCATTACTACTTGTTCCTTTCTGTTTGAATTTTTTTATCGTCGCAGAGGACATTTGGTTTTCGTTGCTGGCAGTGTATTAGAGAAGTGGAAAAATAATCTTGAAGGTTCCGTCTTCTTCCTATTCATCTTTTAAGCTTTCGTCCAAAGTGGCGCCTCTGAAAGCAACTTTTAAAAGTTTTACACACGTTTACTGAACTTATTAGTTTGAATATCTTGTCAATCGTTGCTTACGTCAAAGTTGAATAAATAAATGTTTTGTAGCTGCCTATACTATAGCAAGTAAACTGGTTCAGTTCTGAGGTGTTTTGCGTATTTAAATAACTATATTAAATTTTACAGATCAACACTGCGAAACTCGAAGTTTAAAAAGGTATGTCTGCAGTTTTTTAGGCAACAGTAAAATTTTGATATCTGCTTAAGCGTGAAACAATGGTTTGCTTTGTTGAGTTTTCAGAGTTTTCGCTAAATGTTTTCTAGTTGTGCCACATTGTTTTCGCCACGCTAATTGGAACAGGGAAAATAATCATTTAGTAATCTTTGGTTTCCACTGAGTCACACTTAGCCGAGTTTCGGATACTGGTATTGTGGTCCTTATGGGAGAAGATTGTCACACAACAGCGCTTCAAGTCATTTTTATTATAACGTCGCGTAACCATTCTAAGTAAGGGTTAGTTACTAGATGTTAGTAGTTTGTTTACAAAACATTCTGGCGATATAATGAACGAGAAATTTGAGTAATGCACGAAGTGAAGCGATGCAGAGTGCATTATAAACTATTTCGAGTTCATTATATCGTCAGCAAGTGGGAAACCCTTCAAAACAAAAGGCATCCTCACATCTAAGTTTCACAAGACAAACCCAGCCACAGGTCAGGTTGAGTATACGTATTCAGAGTTCCACAGCCACGTGGAAGAGGTATATGACAATACTGATGTCACTGAACTGGTTAATACGAGACAGAGCGTATACTTGAAAATGTTGCCATGTTCCAGAACAAAGGTTCCGGATGGCAATTCGATGAAGTATTGTCCTTCGACATTCATATTGATCCCTTAGAACCAGTGGCTGGAAGCAGCTATATTCCACTTCCGAAGGAGTTAGCTGCAAGAGAAGCTGTGATCAACCCAAATAACACAGAGGATAATGAATGCTTCAAGTACTCTGTCACCATCGCGGTATATCCGGGCATTGTTGCACTTCTATTCAATCCGAATGTCGTTGGTCACGCGAACAACACTCTCGTGAATAACGTTGGTCGAAATTTGGTGACGAGTCTCAAGGTCAAATTCTGAGGAGAGGTTTTACAGGATACTCAACGTTATGATCTCCTTCAGACTTACAATGATCTTTTCCTTTCAAAAGAAGAGAGGGAAGATCGTTTGAAGCAAGGTATCTCATCAGTCAACATGAGAAAACTCGGAACAAATGCTGGAGAAAAGGTCACCTCGGATACTGAAGAGGTTGCATTAGCATTTATTCATAATACCAAGTATCGCATACCTCTGGACCATCCAGTTCTGAATGGTCATGGAGTCTTTTACCCGAAAGCTTTATTGCATCATTTAATCTTTGAGTTGACGTTCGCTCCCGTGGCGGATATTGTCATATACTCTGATGTTACCAAAGCTCCGAATTACACCATCACAAACTTAGAACTCGAGTATCAAGCTATATCCAGTGATAGATTAGCAGAGCGGGTGAGAGCTTCTTACCAGTCTGGAAAAGGCTTCGTATGAAAACATATTACATAAAACGTTCATCATCTCCAAGCCAAATGACAGCGCCACCAACGAGTACATCAATCTGCCGAGGAGATCCATGACTGGGATACTTTGCCTCTTCACTGAAGTACCCACGGCTGGAACGCGTGATTCTGAAAAGTTTGTCAACCCTGACATTAAGTCAATCTCCATCAATGTGGATGGCATTCCCAACCGTCTCTTTTCCAAAGGCATGGCTCCATCTGACGCATGGGAGACGATCAAGAAACGTATGGGAAGATCTGGATCACTCAAAGAGAAGGAGTTCTATACTGGAAATAAATATGCGTTATGGATTGACTTGAGAACATATCCTGATAAGGACATTCATAGAGGTGGACTTAACTTGAACAATACACGCGACGGTGTCAAGTTTGAGATTAAGAGAAAAGTTGGAGGTTCAGGTAACATGACTTGCCACATGTATGTTGTAGCTGACGCTTTGATGGAGGTCATGAACTCAAACTTAAAATCCATCTTATATTAAACTTGAAGTCACATACATCATTTCCTGTAACGGGAAATGATCATTAAGTTAAAAGTAAGATTACTATTAAGATCAAAGGGTGCAAGAACTACGCGATAAAACACCCTTCCATTGCATCATCACAGGCCCGACAAATTGTGGTAAAACACAGTATTTAATAGAGCAACTACGTGGATCCTTCATAGGAGTCTTTGACTACATTGTTTTGATATGCCCAACTTACGCGAAGAACAAAACCTATCATGGCTTTGCCGAGAATGACAAACGCTTATTAGTATTATCTCCAGACGCGAGTAACTGTGATGAGATCAATGACTTTCTGCATGACTGCGCGGACTTGTTTTCAGGCACAGACACTTTGATAATTTTAGATGACTGTGCTGTGTCTAAAGACTTGAAGAAGCGCTCGAACAAGTTTATCAATCTCGCATTCTCTGGAAGACATGAAGGTTTATCAGTTTGGGTATTAACGCAGCAACTGACCTCGATAGCCAAACCTTTCCGTGAGAATGTTGCTTGTGTAGTTGCCTTCCATAACCCATCTCAAATTAGAACAAAGACTCTCTTTGAAGATTATGGAGGAGACTTGGATGCTGACACGCGTAAAAAGTTTGCAGAGCTTCTGAAATTGGAAAGATATTCAAGAGTCTGTTTCTGCTTGAGGTATTCGTTTCACTGTTATCTAGAGATCCACCTCCTCTCTCAAGTTGAAAACAAGTATGAATTTAAAGGTGACTGAGGTAATTCATAAACATGGCAGACTCAATCATTGAAGATTACATTACTCCAGCCGTCGAAGATAAAAAAACTGGATCTAAAAAAGCTCCAGCCAAATCCACTGAAGATGATGAAGATACCGCAGCCAAGAGAGAGAGTCCCTCGCTATTCTCGCGACGCTTGGAACCTCAAAGGATTTCATCGGTGTGGATATGAGTTTGGGAGATGTGAAAAAGATGTCACAGAACGATGTTGAGAAATACTATGTTAGATATCAAGCAGTCTTGGGAAGACGTGTCACAGGCGGTCTCACTGAATCAGTCAATGATGTATCATCTAAAGGAATCGCATACGCATTACCTATAGATGACGTTGATAATCTCTCAAAAGAACTGCATAATAATGACGCGTTGGTGCGTGAACTGAGCACGTTTGTGGGTTACTTAGCTCTGAATGGCGGAAGGTTTGTAGCACTTGCCATCGCTATTTTAATAATAGCTTAGCACGTTAAATTAGGAGGTGATCAGAAGAAACCTAAGGAAACTCAAGTGCCTGAGGAGTCCACTGAGCAAATATTAGAACACGCTTAAACAAGCGTCTGAGCACCACTACTTATAACACGTAAGTAGTGACTAATTGGAAAACATGGAATTTTACATTAACAGAAGTAGACAAAGACAACAAGTTCTCTGTTCATAACTATAAAAGCAAAAATGTCAAACGAGGAATTATTTGTACCACTTGATTTTGTCTTTGATAGGAGTAAGGTCATTGTTGAAGAGCCTGAAACTCACAAGTTTACCAATGGAAACTCCAACATTGAGTGAGTGGACCACATCAAAGTTATACTTTTTGGGTGACAACGGCGAGAAACTCTCCATCTACTTCGAATTGGCGGCGCAGAATTTATGGGGAGTCAACGGCGTGTCGCCTTTTAGCACAGTAGAATATGAACAATCTCAAAACGACATTGAAGGGTTCCAAATTTGTTATCCTCTCACGTCGCTCTCAACTGTGGAGAAACCAACTCCAGCCGAGATTGCAACCCGTCATACACTCAACATGATGTAGGAGACAACCGTTGACGCTCTCAAGCCTTTCTGCGAGAAGAGCAAGAAAGAGTGTAAGGTTATCTCTCCAAACTACAGCGCTTACATGACTTGTAAGGAAGATGGATCTTGCACTAACGATGAAATTACGTATGAAGATTGGAAGTACGCGGTCAAACCAATATACAACCACTCAATGAGAACTAAAGATGGCAAAAAGTTCATTGATCCTTCCAAACCACTGTGTGCTTACATCAAGTTAGCGACTAATGGAAAAGGTAAACACATCAAATGTCATGTGATGAAATAGATTTTTTTTCATCGTGGCTGTTAGTTAATAAATTAACTAACTAGAAGGAGAAAGATCCGAAAAACGTTGCTGCTGGTAAGAAGCTTGCAGAGTATAACAAGTTGGCGAAGGAAGCCCTCAAGAGAGAGAAGGAGCGCGAAGCTGAAAAAGCGCCTACAGCTGGATCTGAAGGATTCTCGACTCAATCTGGTGCCATAGGTGTGATTGTTGTAGGTCTCACAGCCATCAACCTGTTCTTGCGATACTGGGATAAGTCCAAACAAATGCAACCTTCGATTCATATGCTCCACCGCCAAATACTCCCATCACACCTCTGGGAAGGCCATCAAAGATTCCTTTGCCCACTCCAAAAGTAGGTATGCTGTGAAGAGATTTAAAAGGAACACGCTCATAAAACAATCATGGCCGCCAAAGAAGAGAATAAGCTTATCAAAATACTAACTGACTCCGCGGTCCTCATGGGTCTCACGGCTGGAGTTGGTTACCTTGGTAAAAAGATTCTGAAGGAAAACTTTCTTGGTGATCCGAGTTCCAACCTCATGAACTACAGAAAGTTCACCGTGACCCTTGCTGGAAGTATGGCTCTGAAAACCTATTTAGAGGATAAAAATATAATACCTAAAAACCTTTGAACATGCTAGCTTTGGAATTTCTCAAAAACGCAGCTGACATCTCAATCATCCTTCCACTCGTGGTAGTAGTTGATGGTGTTGGTAAATCTATTCTGAATGAAAGATTTACGAATACCAATTCACTCATCTTGAACTATCTAAGAATAGTCTTAGGTTTTGCCACTGCCATGACAATGAAGAAATACGTAGTTGGAGATCTTGGTCTCATTTTATAAGAAGAAGATGAAACTGCTTTAGAAGAAGATGAAGATGTAGAAGAAGATGGCCACAGCAGTAGCGATGATGGTGGGAGGTGCGGTTCTTAATGCAACAACCTTTGTTGGAGGATCTTACCTCGCACAGTATTTATCAGGTAATGACGCGAAAGATATTTTGTATGAAAAAGAGAGGCATGACAAAGCCTTGGAAAAATATCAAAAAGATTGCGCTGCACATCAAGAGAAGAGACGGAATTTCCTTGACTGGGAAGATGAGAATAGATGCAACAATGCTATTGCTTCCCGTAACTTTGCAAACACGGATGAGGCTCTAAAATATTATAATAAGACACACGAAGATGAAAATCTGTCTGATAAACCCCCTCAGTTCTCAGACTATTACAGACCTCCCAAAAATCAGAAGGTTGGCGAGATGGTTTATGTTGGAGGTGGCATGATGGCTCTGGGATATATCGCTAGTCGCTGGTTCTAAGTGAGATGACTTAAAAGTTTTCTATGTTGAATTCAGACATAGAAAACGATGGCAGGTGGTATAGTTATTAATGAGAATACTCCTATTATAGATGAAGGTGATGATGATTATGCTACTCAAGGCGCAAGACCTAAAAATCCCTTTGATTGTAATCTTGGAGGTGGTGATGGAATTGAAAATATTCAAATGTCTTCTACCCGACGAGGATCGGTAGATGTAACTAATCCTTTCACTTCGTCACATGCAGAAACATCTTTCATAGATGGTGATGAACACACACACCTAATACAGAGAGAAATTGTAAGTGAAGATTGGAATAGGATGAATGCGCAACTATCACGGATAGAAAGAGAACGTAGAATAGACAAAGCTTGAGATACAATCAAAAGAAAATATCCCAAATTCAGTCCTGAGAATTATTCATTCACAGCTTCGATAGATGATTACGATAGGGTGATGCTCAAAAGACTTGGTGGTAGGACATACACCATGTTCAAACCAGATGGTGAATTAAACGATAAATTACCAAAAAAAATAAAAGAAAATCTCGGTCCTCCCGCTGAAGAAGTCAGAGAGTCTAATGAAGCTGAGATATCGAGGAGAACTGAAAGAGTCATTGAGTTGGAATCTACGCGTAGTGAGGCTTCCGAAAATCAAAGGGAAAGCATTGACCATAGCATCGAAGAAGAAAGGACAGAGATAGAAAGTTTGCAAAGGGAGAATGAAGACATTCAAGAGAAGATGTCTCTCAGAGATAAGATCAAGATGATCTTCAAGAAATATGGTCTAACAGCATTTTCTGTTTTATCAGCTGTAGGTGTCATCATTGGTGTGATTGTATCTAACCTGAAAAACGGATTGGCAACTTTTAGGGAGAGCTTTGGGTAATGGTTTGAAGGCTATCGGTAAAAAGCTTGGACAGATACTCCCTGGAATGGTTGGTACCATAGCGAGCTTCATTTTCAGAACTGTGGGAGAGGTTATAGGATTTCTGGGGAAACATGATTGGTTGCTGATAGTGGCCGTTGTTATGTATGCCATTGAACAGTTTAAAAAGAAGCGAAGCTAAGTTCAAAATGACTCATAACATTGAACATCAGCGAACCTAAAACCTCAGTTCATCTCACTCCATCTCTGGATGATGTGCGAGAGATTAAGGTAATAGACTTTGTTCGTGTTCGAAAACCTTTCGTCAGACTAACGGAACAACAGAAAGTTTACAACCTTACCAGTGATCAAGTTGAATTATTTGGTTTTAACCGTGGAGTGTTCACTATCGAGGATCTACAACAAGCGTTTACTAGAGTGAACAAAGCCATTGACACATTAAACGTTTTACACCGAACTCGGAGTACCAGAAATTCTTACAGCTGGCAAACCTTACCCTTTAGTCTGGAACTGTCAAAGATTCTTCATGTATAGCGACATTGTCAAGAAACATGAATGCTATAACAAAACTTTCGGATCTAAATCAATCAGCACTCCATCTCATTTACTGGCTGAACATATGTACCTTCACAGCACTACCCGTCATTACGCATGATATCCTATCTCAATGACTTCGACTTGTCCATTACCAACATTGTTGGAAGCATTCCAGCCTTTGGAATGAACTCATTTGTAATCACTTTAAAATTATCGAAATCATCCATAGAAATATGGATGCTTATAATCAGATATATCCTCAATTACCTACCACGGATGCGGATAAGCCTACACCACAAACAGGGGAGAACTTCAGGCTGAAGCAATGTTCAGAGTGGCTGGCTTACCTTGAAAGAGAAATTGATGCTTGGAAGAATATCTACAAGAAATACAAGCGTGCGAGGAGTCTCTTTTTGAATGTATCTACCGCAAGTGGTACTATATCTGTGGCCCTCAGCGCCGGCGGCCTTGGCACCGGAATGACTGGGGTCGGACTTCCTGTGGCTGTAAGTTTAGTGTGATCAGTGGCGCTTGAGCGAAGATGATTTCCAAGAATGGCAGCAAGCATGAGATAACTGTTTCGTTATGTCGTGCGAAGCTGAACGCGATGAAGGACATTGTTTCCAAGGATCTCACGGATAACAAGATCAGTCACGAAGTGTTTCTTCTGATCAAGTCTGAGGTTGAAAAATATAATGAGATGAAAGAGTCAATCAGAGTAAGTATCAGGAGCAGCCTGCGCATCCAGTTCAGAAGGGGCCTCCTGTGGAAGACATGAAGAGGATTGAAAGAGAGATTCGTGAGGAGATCATGAAAAAACTGACACAATCAGACAAAGACGTAAGGGGCGTGCGCTCATAAATTTAAACTGGTTCACGGTAGTGGTGGGTAGTTACCCACGAGTAGAGCTTGATGACATGCGGCCTGCATACAACCCTGATTATTAATGGATGAAAAGTGCGTGCAGCAAACGTAAACATGGCAGAGATGCTTTTATCTAATGCACTTTGAATACTAGAATAGATTTTAAAATAAGCTTCTATCATTTCAAAAACACAATGAGTGTCTGGAAGAGATTTCTAGAACAAAATCCTAATGCCGACTTGTCTAGATTCACACAAACAGACTGGCATGGTGATAGCGGTGATGCTGTTTATTTCATGTCTAAGGATGGTCAAATGACTCAGGTTTTTGACAAATCCATGTCTAATAAATATTACTTTACCAAGGAGATTAAAGAGGCTTTGGGTCATCCTGCTGAGCTGAATGTTCCAGTAATTGATCTTTTGAATTTCCCTCTGGAGTTGACTTTGAATTCAAAACTGAAGTTGCCAGTTCCAGCTCTTGGTCACGCTGATAAGCCACGAACTTTTGATTTCTCCAACCTTGAGATCTTTGTCACACCGACAGATTCTTTCAAGATGAATTTCCGTGATGTCTCCATTGATACCAAGTTGACTCATCACAGTGGTAAAGAATCTCGGAGATGGTTAGGATCACCAGATATGAACTATTGGCCTCAGCAACTGAACTTTGCCGTATGGTGTACGACGACTGGTTGTGGTTTTAGTTCAAGATTACTGTTTGAGGATGAAATTCCAAAGACTGATGGCGAGTTGAGATTACCGAAAGAAGTCAGATCATTTCTCTGGTTTCACGTCTATTTCACACTCAGAAGAGTCCTTCATGAGCTTGGAGGCATCCAAAATTCTGTGGCTTTGCCTGGTGATGATGCTTTCAATCAGAAAAAGAATACTTACGATATACCTTCCTATAACAGACTGTGCAACGAGTTTGGGATTTCTCCGAGTACAGATTTCCGATTTCATGAGGGGATGAACCATGGTTTGGGTAATGTCTACATTTACTTTTCCCATAAAGGATATGTCAAGATTGAAGCTTCTTATCCTGGAACTTTCAAGTTCAGTGATGAAGGTGGCTCCGCTGCTGGTGGTAATCTCATACAATACATTACGAACTCATCTTCTGAAAATCAGTATGAGCATTTCGTGCTTCCTGTCTCTTACGGCTTGACGAAAGCTGGGCAAGCGAGGATCAATCAGTCTATCGAAGCTTTTGTGTATTGCATTTTGGGTGCACAAGTCAGTGTTCGAAGTTCAATACTTAGAGACTCCGGCAGTGCCCAAGAAGTCAAACGCGAATCTCTTATGTTGATGGAGGATGCTGTGAAACAACGTGACAATAGTAAGTCTGTGCAGAAATTTCAACTCGCTGTACAGTAATAGAAAGTTAAACTGGACTTGGTTATTTCTCCAGGGACTTGGTTGATGCCTTCAAGGATGGTTATCAATACTGAATCCACAGTTGGATATAAAAACAAGTTGAAGCAAAATCTTGGGGTGAGTAAAGTTAAGTTGCCTCATGTCCAGTACGTGGTAAGCCACGTCCGAAAAGCTGCTGAGAATGTTGAAAGTCTTGCTGCTGGTAAGGAGACTTCAGCACTCAAGAGCACAACTACAAAGCATGAACTCGATTTGATCTTGATAATGATAGCTGCAACGGCTAAAGCTTGGTTGCTATTTCGTTGAGATGTTTCAGTAGATGTATTTGTTACCTGAAACGGGTAACAAAAGAACGCAAGTGTAGGTTTACTTACACTCTTTATATAAATACTTACGTTTATTATGATGGCAAATCCCTTTCCCTCCACAGTCCTTACAGTAATACTTCTGTTTATTGTGAGGGCAGGTTTGGCTGCCACCACACTCCTTGCAAAAGGATTTCTGCTTGTTGTGAGGACATATTTGTGATCCTTTACAGTCTTTACACACCGTCTTATTTTTCTTGTGAGGGCATACTTGAGAGCCTCCACAGTCTTTGCAACGTAATTTTCTCTTGTTGTGAGGACATAACCGTGAGCCTTCACAGTCTCTGCAACTAGCCCTCTGTATTCCATGTTTGCAATATCCTTTACCTCCACAGTCTTTGCAGTAACACTTATACTTTCCATGTTTGCATAATACTTTTCCTCCACAGCCTTTGCAGTAATACTTATACTTTCCATGTTTGCATAATCCTTTACCTCCACAGTCTTTGCAGTAACACTTATACTTTCCATGTTTGCATAATCCTTTACCTCCACAGTCTTTGCAGTAACACTTATACTTTCCATGTTTGCAT
>JANCMA020031121.1:0-16704 GCA_024336925.2 Zoanthus solanderi
TATCCCCTGTACTACGACACAGCTATCCCCTGTACTACGACACAGCTATCCCCTGTACTACGACACAGCTATCCCCTGTACTACGACACAGCTATCCCCTTTATGGGTAGGCCCTGATGTTTTACTACACCGACAGTGCTATCCCCTTCATAAGCACTGAGGCCCTGGCGTTCTACTACACGACATAGCTATCCCTTTCAGGGGTAGGCCCCGACAATTAGCTATTGTTGAAACAATTGTCAGTGCTGAAAAGACCTAGCCACAGCAGGTAGCCCAGAAGGGGTACTGAACCCTGACGGTTTACTTACAATGAAACATTTTACCAGGTCAGGAGTAAGCCCTGATATTTGTTTTACTAGTCATTTATTACAACTGGCCATGGCTGTCAGTAAAACTGAGAATATCTCTTTTTCATGTTCTAGGTTTAATTTTTCCTATATTGCTTTTGATGCGATATGTGTAAACATTTTTCATTCTCCTGGGTTTATTCTTTATGTTTTGTATCATAAAACAGCAAAGTCAAACATATATTCTGACCAAAATATGCTGATGTTAGTATTAATCAACTGTAAGGACATTTGTTATTAGATATGGTATTTAGAATGAGGTGAAGGTCAATGGAAAATATTCAAAAATCAATTGTGGAGCTTTAATTAGGCGTTTTGGTTCTATGTATTAAAGATTTTTAAACTTTTAAAAGTAAGCAATAAGAAAGGTTAAAAATATAAAGTGGCTTACATTTTTTTTTTTTGCAATGACAGTTTTTACGTGTCACAGATCCTACAGCATGCACTTCTACTCTAAAGATTATAATTTGATAGCGCCATGCAAGTAGAGATGTACAGTTAAACTCGGAGTTAATTTTAGCCAGCCAAACGTTTCCTGCAAAAGTTGTAGAAATTTTGCTAACGAAACACCTTTCCAATTATATACGTATAACATATTGGGACCATTTGAAATTGTTTTACATCGGTTCAGAACTGTCTGTGACAAGATTGGTTTTATAAGTCATTAAGTGTTTGCCTAGCTAGACAAATCTAGCGCCCTATGACCTTGAAAGTTTTCATTTGAATCGAAAGAGTCAAGTATTTACGGTATCCTTTATAATAAACCAAATGTTTGACAATTTTTACTAGGTTGACAAATGTTCTTAAATCAAATAGTTTATTTTCTTTACAAATCCCTATACCTCCAGTTCTTAGTACTTCAAAGAGTATAGACATTAAGAACTTCTTTTTTTAATGGCTGGAGAATATCTCAAAATACTTCATATTCATAGTGAAAATTGAAACTTGAGAAATCTTTTCGTTTTGAGGAAGCAAATGGGAAGTTTGAATGTGACACAAGGGAATTAGTGAATAAACATCAGTAATTTATGTATTGTTTTGATTCAATGACATTTGCTTTCCTCTTTTATCCGCTAAAACTGATAAAGATTGACTAAATAAAAGCCAGAACCGTTGGACATGAAAACTGCTACAAAACCAACTGGCGTTTATCCGGGGCAGTATATATTGATGCAAAACTTAATTTATCAGTGCGAATTGGTGAATGAATTAAGCGTCTTTGTTCTCATCCAAGGTAAATCTCATAACAGGTCAAAATGTAAAAGAGATTGCATGCAGTTTTTAAGATTGCTAGTGCTACCGACTTCTGATAGCACAACATCAAACATACCTGAAGCAAACAGTGTGACGAATAGCAAAAACACCCTCTTTGTCATTGCCCTTACTTCTGAATACTTTGTCTGCTTTTTTGATCATGAAACGAGATGTAACAAAGATATTTGCCTGCAACTAAGTGCATAAATGAAACATGAGTAAAGTGATGACGTCACGATGTCACGCACGCGACAAAAAAGCCATATCGGGTAATTACTGGGTTAAATCAAGGATAAGAAAAGTTGACAAAAAACGAAAATAAATTTTGGCAACTATATTTCGATCGGCCACACCGATCTTCATAAGGTTAATAGACTTCTCCATTAGGCAGCCACAGAGCCGGCGATTCCAAAAAGTCTGCCCCTTATTAGAGCTTTGACAACTAATTTAGTCTTCCCCTGCTCTCTCCCTTGGTTTGTTTGTTCCCCTATTAAACTGGAACCCAAGCACTATACTTTTCTAAATGAAGAAAGCGCTTGAGAGAGCTTGGAACAGAGGCAGCCCCTCCCTTCGGGTGACCCACGCAGCTGTTGGTAGCAAAATGCTCTGGTAAACAATCTGTGTTAACAGTTACCATAACAACGATAAGCCTAACGCCGACCTACTAACTAGTTTTCCCTGAAGGAGTTGAGAAAATAGGAGGAGGGTTGAGGCAACAATCCTTTTTTTTTCTCCCATTCTCTCCCCAAACCCTTAATGGTAAACTTGTTCGTAGGTAAAAAGAAACCTACTGAACCATAACCTGCTTTGCCGAAAAGGCAAAAATTGAAGAAAAGCCGGATGCTTTTGGTAAGTCAACTTTTCTTCTGCGTCGATTTCAAGTAAGTAAGTTGGTTGTAAGTTTGTTTCTTAAGCTTTCATTTGAGTAAATAAAGTTGAGTATGTAAAAATGTCTTCGAACAGCTACGGAGCTTAAAGTACAATGAAAATTGTAGTCGTCTTCAAAAAGCAAGTTATAGCCATGTAGGACGTTTTTGTCACAAAAACAAAATGGCAATCACTCTAACAAAATCATTCTTTTTTCAGATTATGGGAAATCAGAATATATACATGTACAATTCATGTTTCTTTCTGCAAATGTTTTTTTTTTAATTTTAGTTCATAACAATATTTTGTGGTGTATTTTTCCTAAAATTTACCTTTACATGTTGTTAGAAACCATTTAATCATATTAATGAATGGCTGAAGATTTTTCAACCAATTGATTATTAAGATGTGAACTGAAAAATTGTCTTTGACATTAATTTTTAGTTTTGACCATTGAAAATTTTCTTCCTTTAACTTTTGGCGTTTTCATTGTTTATACAAGCCGCACTTTTCATCTTTTTCTTTGTTTTAAGACAAATGAGAAAGATATTTTAGTTTAAATCAATAACACTTATTACAGCTCTGGATAAAAAAATTGCAATCAACTTTAACAAAACAAAATGTTTATCACAGTATCAGATAAAAAATGCAGGGATAAACATAATTGTGATATTTAAAAACATCTGTTGAAATTGAATAAAAACGCGCCATGTGAAAAATTTAATCTAAAGGCGTTGCAAGTGATCGAATAAACATTTTGTTTTTAATAATTATCATTCATAAAAGATCGTCTAAAAACTTTTCACGTGAAAAAGTAAATTTTAATATAAAAATATAAAGTTTCTTTTATATGTTTACGTTAATTTAACACAACCGGGAGAGGTTGAACAAAACTTAGAGTAGAATAATAAACATCGAAGGAAGTCGTATCAATTTACATGTCCTGCATGGCCTAATCCATTTAGCTAAATAAACTACGCTTGTATTAAAGAACTGAAAAACGTTTTACACACAACATGTCAGCAAGATTTATACAAAAATCTTTGAAATTGTACAACTGAGCATGTTATATTTTGATCAATTTTTTTCTTTTGTAAGTAAAGCATTTCTAATTATTTTCTGTGTTTATCAGACGGAAGGAGGATAAATATACATTTGAGTCATATGTCAAAAAAATATCAGTGATCTTTTTATAGAGATGTAATGGTTGACAATCGAATGTTTAGAATGAGGTTAAATGAATCAGAAATTATTTTTAACTGAAAGTACCGTTCTGTTTGAACCCCGAGTCTGACACAACGTATATTCCTACTATACTAGGCGCTAGATAGTTTTGTGGTTGTACCAGCACGATGAGCCCTTACAGAAAACTGACAGGATCAAATAGGTTGGTTTCATAAAAAGAGATAATACTATATTAATTTTTTTCATATTCATCAGTCAAGTTTTAGAAACAATTTCCTAGAAATTCACTTAAATAACTGAATCGTTTATGTTTGACATTGTCTTTTCGGTCCTTCCTGACCGCTATACACAATAACGCTTTGATGATTCTTAATATAATGCACCGCTACTATAAAAAACGACGAGTTCTTGTTTCATAACACAATGTGCTACATATCAGAGTTGAAACAGAAATAACATCTGTCAATCTGAATAAACAAGAAACTCAGGTGAGAATTTTTTCTGACAGGAAAGAACTCGAATATTGGCCGGTATAAGACCTAGCCAGCAAATACTTTCATAAGTACTGGAGAAAAACAAGCCCTAACACGACCGGTTCATGACACAATTCTTGATCATTCTTTGAGTTTAAAAATCACAAATTAGTATGACAAAAAAAGTCAAAACTTGCTTTGTTTTAATTTTTTTCTTCTATACGGCATCCCGTTTCAATGTGGAATCCTCTTCAGCTTCGTTTCGATATGTAAATATATTCTTACACTTGTCACGGCATACAGTTTCCTTGCACCTTGGCACTTAGCAGTAGCTATAGCTAGTAAATTATATCATGGAAAATATGAAAATACAACTTTTCAGCTTTAAACAGAACGTCTTCGTTTTCCAGAAATGACCTTAGTTAAAATTGTGTGTATCACACGCAATGTAATACAAATCAACCATAAAATGAATGTAATACAAATCAACCATAAAATGAATGTAATACAAATCAACCATAAAATGAATGTAATACAAATCAACTATAGAATAAATGTAATACAAATCAACCATAAAATAAATGTAACACAAATCAGCCATAGAATAAATGTAATACAAATCAACCATAAAATGAATGTAATACAAATCAACCATAGAATAAATGTAAAACAAATCAACCATAAAATAAATGTAATACAAATCAGCCATAGAATAAATGTAATACAAATCAACCATAAAATAAATTTAATACAAATCAACCGTAATCGTAGTGAATGTAATACTTTGTAACCGTAAATTTAATACCTCCGACTAACCGTAAATATAATAAAAATCAACCTCTTATGCAATGGTTGGTATTTTTATTACTCTATGGCAAGAAAACACACGGACATAGAAATTTTAAAAAAGTGAAAAGCAAATGGTCGTGGCAGAAGGATCTCAACTTTTGAAGATAAGTAATGACGTAATCAGTCAAATTTAGAGAGGGTGAGTTAAGACGTTTTTTTTTCAGGTTTAATAATATACAAGGAATACTTCGCCTACCCTTGTCGATTCAAAATGCTACCCATGCAGTTGGTTTATGTTCAACTACTTTGTTTCTCTGATTGTTACCATATAGCCAGATAAAACATTCTTCAGTATGTGCTCTACTACAGTGCAGTTTTCTTTTTAAAGTTGTTTTCTCCTTTGTTTCTTAAAAAAATTGGTAGACAAACCTGGCACTTAGCTATAGTAATTAGTAAATTTTATATATACTTTTACTAAACTGTAAACTTGGTTTACTTTGATAGGTTCAAGTAAGACTCATCCAGTTAGTTCCATCATTCAAGAGCAATACGAAAGTTTGTCTTGTTTGAATACAGGAAATTTGCAGCCATTGCCTCAGCTGCAGCTGGCCTCACATTTTCGGCCGGATCATCATGAACAGCACAAACCATAGGGCATGCGCTCATGGTCATGAAATATATATCGAAGATCTTGTCACGAGTGCATACCCATCATACATTGCGAGCATCGTCATCAATCTTCTGTCGTGTGTTCCAACAATTCTAATCAACTTGTTAGTAATACGTGCCATTATTTGCACACCTGCTATCCACACACCATCCAATATTCTTCTGTGCAGCCTAGCCTTTACCGATCTTGTTGTCGGTTCAACAGTACAGCCTATCTATGCCTTCTCCCGCATTGCTGAGGTTTCAAAATCGTTTCAACTGTTTTGCCCAACTTGGCTAATTTCCAGGCTCCTCGCAAGTTGGATGGCCAATGTAAGTCTTTTGACGTTGACAGTTGTTGCTATTGATCGTGTGCTTGCAATGCATCTTGGAATTCGCTATCGTACTACGGTAAAGGTGACACGCATGATTACGGTTGCCGTGGTATTGTGGGCTATTGCGGGCTTTTTGTCCTTCATTCGTCTTTTAACATATGAAGTGCGAATTTTTCTTGGAGTGGGCGCTGCAATTTATAGTTCATGTCTTCTAGTCCTGTCATTTTCTTACTGGAAAACATTTCTTGCTCTCCGACGCCACCGACACAGGATTGAAGATACCTTGTACAGCCGCTCTTCAGGAACTTTCAGTATGAAACGGTATAAAAACTCATTTTATACCATGCTATACGTTGTCGGACTGGCATTATTTTGTTATCTGCCCTACATCTGTTTGGCGCTGCCGGTAGTTTTTACTGGTAGAAGCGAAGCCGAACGCGCGGCATGGACCATAGTTGATACTCTTCTGTTCCTGAACTCTCTCCTAAATCCAATCCTGTGCTGCTGGAGAATGCGTGACATCCGCAGGGCAGTGATCGCTTCGTTACGAAACTATTTTCCGTTGTGTGAAGTAAGCGCGGCATGGGTGTGTCTGGGAGGACATGTGAGAGAAATGGACACGCGTTACACAAAGCAAGAAAGTGCGTTGAGAACTGAACCTAATAAGTTAGAGCCTAAATCACGCAACACTATTGAATTTAAATCGCGTAACACAAGAAACGTTTAGTTTTCACAAAAGCAAAGCTATTGAATTGAAATCGCATAAGACAAGGAACCTTTAGTTTTCCCACAAGCAAAACTGTTGAATTAAAACTGCGTAACAGAAGGAACCTTTAGTTTTCCTGCAAGCAAAACTTTTGAATTATAACTGCGTAAAATAACAGAAGGAACCTTTAGTTTTCCCACAAGCAAAACTAATGAATTGAAATTTCGTAACTGAACTTAAACAAAACTAGTGAACTGATATCGTTTAACACAAGGAACCTTTAAATTTTACATTGGCAAGAGTTGTCTTTTAGACAATTCTAAAAACAATTGCATTGCATCTGGGAGTCAGACGAATGATTCAATGAAGATCTAACGCTTGAAGTGCCAGCTTCTTATACTTGTCTAAATATATGAAGATCATCCTAAACATTTATCAGGGTAGGAATTAGTACAACTTGCTAACAAGAATTCTCAGTAAAATCTGACTTTGGCTGACTGACTCTGTATTTAATATCAGACTACGGTGTGAATGCGTAAATAAATGAACTTGAAATGTTTTAACCATTGTCGAAGGTAGTGAAAGTCAATTTGATAAATTTAAGTTTTACACCGTAGTGCATCGCGAAAAGAATTTAAACTGTCGTTTCGGATGTGGTCCTTCGTTGGAGTAGCCAGATTTTCAGACGGGGCCTGGGTCTTAAGTAGGACTCAGACCCCGTCTGAAAATCAGGCTATCGTTGGAGTAAATGCATGGTAAATCAAAAAAAAAGTAAATGGTTTGGTGGACGAAGAATAAACCAAGTTCTAACACTTCTGACATTGATGAACAAAAATTTCAACCGAATGGAGATTTTAATGATGTCAAGCTTATCAAAGGGCACTATAAGATTTTAACGCGTGTGAAACCAAATCCGCTAGTTGCTTGACCGGTTTGACTCTCTCCCAAGACGTAATCCTAACCCTATACAATCCATGTGCGGAGTGTTTGTAGTTACTGGCTTTGTATAGTCAGGCACCACTGTGCCATCGTAAGATAATCCGTAACTTCCGAAACACGAAGTGATTCGCCCCTTGTAAGGTATTCCGAATTCCGGAATGCAGGAAACATTTGCTTGCGGAATCCGGAATTCTACTCTTGGAATCCGGAATCCAGGTTTAGGAACAGACCTTTTAGTATCCGGTATTCCGGGAATCCCGGAAAACAGCTTTTTGAAATCCGGAAACCAGATCTAGGAATCCGGAATCTCGGAAAATAGACCTTTTAAAATCTGGAATCCATGTCTAGGAATCCGGAATCCTGGAAAACAGATCTTTTAGAATCCGGAATCCAGGTCTAGGAATCCGAAATCCCGGAAAACAGATGTTTTAGAATCCGGAATTCAGGTTTAGGGATTCGGAATCCCAGAAAACAGACCTTTTAGAATCGGAAACTTCTGAGGTGGAATCTTGAATCCAGTACCTGGAATCCGGAGTCCACATCATTGAATCTGGAATCCAAGACTATCACGGATTATTACCTGACATGAGACGAAAGTAATTATGAAGTGAGAGCGACCGAATAGCCGAAATTACCCTGAGGTATTTTAAAAAATTATGGGTACTTCATCAAATGACGTACAATTTTTAGAGTAAATGGTGTTTCTTACACTAATGGTAATTGTTAGGTTTTCTATTTGGTAAGTTTGCTTTTCAAGTTGCTTTTCGAGTAAGAACTATTTTTATAGTCCAGAATTGACTTGTGATTTTCCCAGTTTTTTTTTTTTTTTCAATTTTGATTTTATGACAGTAACCACATGAGCTTATATATAGGTCTATTTTTGAATAATGTAAATAAAATTTTCTGTAGAGCCCAGAGGAGACACGCACTCACATGAAACTTTATTATTTAAAAAACAAAAATAATGAAAGTAAACTAACAGAATCGTTTCCTCTAAGAAAACAAGTAATTAAGTATTTCTGACAAATATGGACTGAAATAGTAAGTATATTTGACAAATTATTTGAAGTGAGTGAGTGAGGTGAGCTAAGAGTAATAAACTTAATGCATTTATTGATGGGATTTTTAAGACGCCAAAGGTGGAAAATATCTTGCTTGATGCTTCAACATTTATAAATGCCAGTCTGAAGTGTAAAAATTCCAGATTTCTAGGCAAATTGCTTTTCATTATGGATGTCATGTGTTGATTGTAGAGAATCGTTGCTTGTGATTTCCGGCATTACTCTTTGTGTAACACTAACAGTAAACTTTAGCTACTCAACCCATGACACAATCGTCAAACATTCGTTAAGCCATCGGTAATTAAAATTATTTGGGTAATAATATTTATTTTGTCTGATTCGTTGACAACTTTGGTCTGAAAACGAACAAAAGAAATGTCAAAACTATGCTTGCAAAATCTCTTTGCACTTCTTTTATCATGAATACAACTTCAGGCAATTAGTGTCTTCGACTTCCGAGGAGTCGTTTAGCCAGCCAGCTGAAATTTCGAAAGAAATTGAAGCATAACTAAATCAGAAGTCACTCACAGGTGGAAACTTTTTAATATCAGAAGCCTAAATTTTCTAAAGTTGAAGGTAAGGTTTTATACTTCGATTAGAGAAGCTAAAGTAACTAAACCTTATTTGATCACCTTCTCTGATATTGTGCGTTGTTAGTATAGTCGAATATTTAAGACGCCTCGCGTAACAAGCAAAGCTTTGTTTGTTTGCGCTTCGGCTTGCTGAGTTGCCATGCAGTACTTTGACTCCGACTTCAGTTACAAAACCAAATCCTTTTAACGCATTATGAAATTAAGCAGATCTTCTTCATTGTATTCAAGGTTTACATTTAAGCAGGAGTGCGTTTCCTACCGTTACATCCATCTTCTTTTTTTTATTATATATAGTTTCTTTTTATAAATATCTTTATATGTTTGTATATTATACTTAAGTGGTTGTGATGATATAAAAAAACATTTCATGCGGTAAAAACTAGCCTAGCTAGTGCAAACCGTGGCCGCTCTAAGTTAACAAGCCCAGGAAGCTTTCGTTCCGTGAGAATCAAGTGTAAGCTCACGTTTAACCTGCGCAGGCCTGAGTATTACTCAATTTCGGGATGGGTTCAACCCTGATTTTAAAACGGAAAATAATTGTCAAGCTTTACAAAATGCCAAACTAACCGCATAAGCAATTAATGCCATTCCCTCTCTTCTCGTTCTTTGATTGTTGTATCACAGTTCGTTGTTTAGATAAAAGAGTTATTGCAATATAATGTGCGCCTTACAACGAAACCTTGCTTTATTCCTTTATTGTTTAGGAAGCTACATGAAAGAAAAATTTAACGAGTCCTTAACGTCAACAACATAATGCCATTGAACAAAGAAACGTTGAATGTAAGTGAAAGCCGGTGTCCGCATGGTTACGAGTCGCATAACGTTGAGGTTGTCAACACAGGTTATGCTCTCTTCATCACCAGTATCGTAATCAACTGCCTGACGTGTTTTCCCGCAACAGTTGCCAACGCTTTGGTTATCATAGCAGTAACGAGTACCCCGTCCCTTCATACTCCTTCCCACATGCTACTCTGTAACCTAGCCATTACAGATCTCGCAGTTGGCTTATTTGTGCAACCCACTTACATTGTTTCAAGAATAGCAGAAGTTAAAAACTATTTCAACACATTCTGCGACACGTGGCTCGCTTCCAGGCTATTAGCGAGTTGGAAAACCAATGCGTCTCTGTTGACTCTTACCGCTATCAGTATTGACCGTGTACTTGCAATGCACCTTGGGGTGCGATATCGTCTTGTTGTAAGTACAAAAAGAGTGAAGTTATATTTGGTTTTTCTTTGGATTTCAGCGGGATTGTTGTCAGCCACAAGACTCAAGTTTGAAAATGTACAAGTTTTTCTTGGAATTAGTTCAGCTATCTACATGATTTGCCTAGCGGTTCTGGTTGGTTCTTACTGGAAGACATTCCGAGCGCTTCGAAGCCACCAGCTGGAAGTATGTGATTATTTTCAACGGGAGCGGTCCTTGTCGGTCAACGCCATGCATTACAAGAGGTCGTTATACACCATGCTATACATTGTTGGTTTGGTCCTCTTGTGTTATCTTCCTTACATCAGTCTGGCTTTGCCGGTCGTTATCACTGGACGCAGCGTAGCGGAAAGGGCGGCATGGAATATTGTAGATACTTTGCTGTTCTTGAATTCATCCCTCAATCCCATGTTATATTACTGGCGTATAAAAGAGATCCGATGCTTGGTATTAGAGATTGTTCATCGAATGTGCCCTCTTTGTTTTACAAACCAACTGTCATTTCAAAAGGCTGTGCAAAATAATCCTTAAAGTCATTCTTGATGAAGTTTGGCCCTAACAAAGTTCTGACATTAAAAGTTTTCCAATCTCGTTCGGGAGCCTGCGTTTAGGGTTAGGGCACCAGAATAAGCTTGCGATTCTTGGGAATATCATATGTGCGTAGGTAGTTCACATATGATATTTTCAGTAATCCGGGGCATATTTTATTAAAAACGTTGTAGGAAAACCCGTTTACAACTTTCTGTATCGTTGGATCCGGGCCGGACCAAGTCAACCACATAATAATGTAATAAATTAAGTATAAGACGTATAAGAAAAGTTGACAAACAACGACGATAAATTTTGGCAACTATATTTCGATCGGCCACACCCGGATCTTCATCAGGTTATGATGAAGGCCAAATTTTATTGTCGTTGTTTGTCAACTTTTCTTACACTTGATTTATATAATTTCTGAACCAGAAGTGGTAGTGAAAAAATTGTTTACGAATTTTTTAATTTGAGAAACCGGGTTGAATTTTCTCATATGAACCCAAGGCAAATCCGCCGTTAATGCAACAACAATACAGACGTCTATTGAAGTCTGAAAACACAAACACAAAATCCGTTGATAGAGTTGGTGTATCTTTACTAAAAAATAGCAAAGAAAGAGCCCCAAAGAGACTCTAAAGTTTCTTTAAAATTGCAATTAATTTTCGAAAAGCTCTATACTTCTGTAATTCACGATAAGCTTTTGAACGGCTGTTGGCCTGTAGACTTGTTTACTACTGTATTTTTTATAAATGGTGTTTTGTTCTTTCGTACAAAAATGAGTTATAACTTAGCTCTAAACTAAACACAAACAAACAAACACAGAAAAAAAGTATACATTCTCTTAATAATCTTTTTAACTGAATTCAGTTTTGTTTAAGCATTTTTAGCAGAAGAGTTTTTGTGATGCTTTTTTAGTAATAAACACACTCGAATTAGAATAATACTAGTGGTTATTTTTGTGTGGAGAGTGTTTCCCCAACTACTATTTTTGAAAACATCTAAACCATATCGTCTCATTTAATTTTGATATTGGATGTTATTAATAGGAGTAACAAGCTGAAACAAACCACCAGTAATGTGAAAATAAACAAAAACGCGGTTAATAACAACACATAAGTCTGTCTTATCATGATATTATTCAATTTCTTAGCATGACGTCGTTGTTGCCTTAAAGTCAATGTTTTCGTAAAGTAACCGGTCTGAAAAACATGCTCTAATGAATTACATACATATCATTACAGAATATATTTTTCTCTGATTTATAATTTGCATCTGAACAAACTTTTCCAAAGAAAACGGATTAGTAGAAGAGAAACAAGGACAAGGTTAGCAAATCGAATGCAAGATAATTCTTCTGTGCGTGATATTCCTGAATAATTTTGCCTTTTTCCTGGGACAAATCTTAAAATCGTTCTTATGAAACATGTCTAGAATATTCAATGAAGATGTGCGAACATGTTTACACCAATACATGAAAATGGGAACGTTAAAACTTTCTTTTCTTTCTTTGCTTAAGTTACACCACTTTCAAAGTTTTTTTTTAAATTCCTTTCATTTTTTAGTTTATGATTATCATTTGTTTTCAAAATCACAACGAAACTATCAAAAAAACCAAATAATTTCATTTGTATTTGAAAATAAAATAAACGTGGTTTGAAACGCCAATCGTCTAAGGTGAATAAAGCAAAACAACAGATTATGTATTGTCATAACAATGGTATTGCTTGGACGTGATGTTTTGGAATACCGAAAGGACTCAAAAAATCACGAGTAAACAACTTAATATTGCGTTAACAAAAACTGTCTTGACGGAAGCAAAAGTTTCCTATTTTGGAAATAAATCTTCGCCTAATGAATAGAGTTTGAAGATTAAATAATCAGAATTCCCAGTAAAGATTATCTGCCTCATGTGGAAACTGAGATACGTCATATTGTACGTGACGAGCGTTGATGCCATATATGGTAATAATGTTAAACTCATCCCAGGGTAACATAAATTGAGAAGCATCATCAATAAACAAATAGTTATAAGAGGCTGTTACTGATCGCAGTAAATAACAGTTCGTGGAGCAAATATACTTTATACAGAAAAGTGAAAAAAAAGAAAGAAACTACAACTCAAAACGTTTTAAAGTTAACAGAACTTAAACTAAACCAAGATGTCTTGCTCAATCTCTCGTGATTTGTCTAAAATTGATCCTGTGTCATACGAACGAAACGAACAATGTTTGCTTCAAGATCGAACAAGAAGCAGAGAAGCAAAAAGTCCGCAACTTACTGCTTTGCACAAAAGAAAAGATTCAGAACTTGATGTAGAAAGAAAAACTGAGTGTTATTCCAATAGGAACTTTTCGTTTTCTTCAGAACTTTTTCTAAGAACTGAATCTGCCCTGCGCTCTGAACCAAGTTATTCGGAGAAGGAGAACAACATAAACGTATTGGGATTCTTCGATTTTTATCGGAGGCGGGACTCGATGGATTTTGACAGGGACATGTCATGTGTTGCGGCAGCTTTACAGATGAAATGCGATTGCGGAAAGTGGAGCAAGGAACACATTTTAAAGCAATTTTTTGGTTGAAAAAATTGCTACAATTTTATTAATAGTTTCTGAAAGGAAGAACGGACCACTCATTTAAATACATACTTTTTTTTTATTAGAGTTATACTTTTTTCCCGAACCTCGCGATTCTTAAAATTTTGACATTTTGAGCCTTATATAATTCCTAAATAATTCTTAAATAATAGTTTCAAAATATAGATCATCATTTTGTCAAAGCAGTGAAACCAGAGTGGTTGAGTGATCGATCCAGTGTACGATTCTTAAAAAATTCTTAAAACTTTCGAAATCTGAACCTCGTGATTCTTATACACTGGATTCTTATAGAACAAAGTGTGTATGGTAAAGTAATCGGAAGCGCACTAAAAATGGAAAAAAATATAAAATGTATATATAACTTAAAGGCTAATATCGTATAATGGAACTGGGGAATATTAATAAATATTGACGTGATGTTTGATTTTGAAGTTTATCATGCCTAACTGACTTACGCAGCCTAAATTTAACAATCACTCCTCAACGAGGACAAGTGGAACACGCTTCAGTATAACCCATGGAGCTACAGAAAACTATTTATAGCAGAAGCAGAGAAGTCTACTTGCTTTAGTAACATTTACCTTTCAGTGACAAAGTGGCATTAATAAAGATAGACAGACAGACAGACAGACAGACAGACAGACAGACAGACAGACAGACGGACGGACAGACAGACGGACGGACGGACGGATGGATGGATAGATAGATATAGATATAGATAGAGTAGTTTCTTTCAAACATTTGTCCTTGCATATCATAGTTGCCTCTTGCTAATTTCTTCTTTGCTTTCAATTTCAAAAAGTAGTTTAAGTGTATAGATTCCAATAATGCTAGTTTTATTGTTAACCGGGACTTTATTCGGAAGTACATTGGAAGCATTTTTATCTTATGCTTAGTGACCTCTCAAAAAAGTATCAAATGTTTTATTAGTATGCATGACGTCATAAGTTGAGTTCCAGCTGCAGTCTACTTACTTGATGTAATGAGAAAAATCTTAATTCAGGAGAAAACGCCTGTCTTAATAAAGGAAAAGCATTGTTATGGCATACCGAACATATCTTCATCCTCCCTTACATCATTTAACAGAGTGTTGAATGGAAGGCAAGTTTTTATGTTAACTTTGCGGATTTCCAAATTGCCTTGACAGTCTTACTAGGGAAAGAATTTGGCAAATACTACGAAAATACGGTATTCCAGAAATATTATGCGCACTATTAGGAATTGTTACGTATATGACAACAGTAAAAGTACATTCATCTATGAAGGAAGCATCTCAGATTGATTTAATATCAACACAGGTGTTAAGTAGGGTTTTGTGACGTCAGGATTTATTTTCATCATTGTACTCAGTAATCCATGAAGGAAGCATCTCAAATTGGTTTAATATCAACACAGGTGTTAAGTAAGGTTGTGTGACGTCAGGATTTATCTTCATCATTATACTCAGTCATCTATGAAGGAAGCATTTCAGATTGGTTTAATATCAACACAGGTGTTAAGCAAGATTTATCTTCATCATTGTACTTAGCTCGGTATAGTAATAACTGTGGAAGAAGAACAAAATGGAATACGATGGGACTTCAACACCGTCTGGAAGATCTGATATTGGCCAATGGCATCCCACTGACTTCGAGCACTTCGTCTCACAAGCAAAGGAAAGCATCAAGATTAGAAAGGAACGCTGCGTATTTTGGTCTGAGTGCTAAGAAGACAAAGGTCACGAGGATAAATGCTCGATGGCAGGATAGTATAAAGATCTCCGAAGCAGAGACAGAAGATACTGAAGAACTCAACTATCTACCCAGGATCCACCGTGACAAAGGATGGAGGTGCAAAAGCAGACATCAAGAAGAGACTTTCCAAGACTAAAAACTCCTTCAACCATCTTGGAAAAATGTGGAAATCTCAATTAAACAGTCGAAAGACGTATCTCCAATTATTCCAAAGCAATGTACTATCTGTTCTACTATACGGAGCAGAGCGGTGGAGGATGGCTGGTATTGATGAGGTAAAGCTTGCCAGATTCCATTGTGTATGCTTGAAAATGATATTGAGAATTAGTAGGCCAATGAAAATCTCAAATGAAGAATTATATCGCCTCACCTAAACCAAGCCAGCCAAAACAATCGTGAGAAACGCTGGAGATGTATTGGACACATTAAAAGTAAGAGGGGAACCAAGCAGCCATATCAAGTTAGCATTAACTTGGAAACCCGGGGGAAGGAGGAAGAAGAGTAGACCAGAGGAGGCTTGGAGGCGAGCAGCAAAGAAGGAAATGAAGACGAGGCTTGGATGGAAAGGCTGGAGGAAGGAGCATCAGGTATAGCACAGGACCGAGTTATGTGGAGATAAACGTGTCGGACCTCAATCTCCACCTGAGGAGAAAGGGAGTGGTAAATGGTAAAACAAACAAATATGAATAGGAGCTCGGAAAAGCCAGTAACTGCAACCGCATACAGCTGCTTCGTCTTTTTTGCGTGGGTGATAGCTCTTCACAGATCCTGCGTAACACGGAATTTTGTACACGGTCTTTTTGCAGTACAGTTTTGAGATAGGGGCTAGGGTCGTTCCAGTCTTCTGGGTCTAACGTGTTTTAAAGACTTGAAATGACCCTTAACGAGTATAAAGAAACCAGCCCTTAAGGTGCTGCACTCGCATAGTTTTGGATTTTCTTAAAGACAAAAAAACTTCAAAACAAACCAATTATATTTTACGACTGGGCTTACCACAGGTAGCCCAGTGATTAGCCCTACTAATCAGTTCATAATCTATACTTTGCTGGTTCTGTAAAAAGTTCATCTTTTGCATTTTATTCAGTTGCATACCTAATTAAGTCCCTTTTCACTGTGGACGCTATATGGCAAGGCAGATAATATTAGAAACTTGAACGGTTTTGAATGATCCGTTTTCTAATATTGTTTTCCATTTTTATGTTACAATTACATTCTCATCTATAATATTTCATCGCTTGTTTTATCATAGAAGAAATCCAGACATGTTGACGTCTGATAAATTGTTTTCTGATTCAAAACTAACTTTTATTTGTCTAGTTTTAAGACTTTCAGTCGACCAGATTTAGGCCTATTTAAAATACTTAATAGTATTCCAATTAAGATGAAATAGAAGGGCGTTTTTGATTTTGTAGATTATTTATTTGTTTCAAATTATATATA
>JANCMA020031225.1:0-27568 GCA_024336925.2 Zoanthus solanderi
TTTTTTAACGCCATTTCTTATCATTTTTCAAAATTGTTTAAATTTTTCTCATATATATATATATATAGAGAGAGAGAGAGAGAGAGAGAGAGCAGCTTTAAAAAATGTGTTCGAGAAATTTAAGCATGTTTTAATCGACGAAACTTGAACAAACTAAGTGCTACTGTTCTGTCAAAAATGCATCTTTATATATCGAGTGTCCACATGTAACAACCATAAAACTTAGTTTTTAAATAATTCCTGTGCAATCGAGAAACCGAGATGAAAGTTAATTGACCAACGACTAGTTGCAGAATTAGTTTTGTTAATCATATAATTACAAAAAAACTAAAAAGCAGAAAACGTAAATTTCGAGCCCGATTATAACCGCGAAGAAAACCAAGTAGAACATCACATCCAACAAACAATGAATTATACTGGAAAAAAACAACTGAATTTCAAAAGAATGTTCGAAGTACTATTTGGAAGAAAACGAACTTTACGCTAAAGTTGGATAAATTTGAGAAACCGAGAATTCATAAACCGTACTATAAACCGCTATAACTTTTAAGTACCTTTGGACATGGAAGCGTTTGATGTAAAACCATAATTGAAGAATCCTTGCTAGATTACAATTACAACTTTCTAATTTTTTTCTGTCATGGGACAACTTTTCCCCTAACGGTCGGCCCAAATCTACTTGATGTCAAGCAGTTTTAAGAATGTTCGGGTGCAAAAACTGGCGAGACCCCCTAGTACGTGTCCTTTGCGCAGCTGTATATTGCTAAAGTTTTCGTGTCTTCATTTGAAAACAAGAGTAGACTTTTAAAAGTGCTGAATAACTCGCACACTTCAAATTGCTCTTTTGCATAGTGTAAAAACTTGCAATCTTGGCTGTTTTTGTATTTAAGTTAGTGAAGATCAATTTGAATAAACAATTTGTTTTGGAAAATCCAAATGAAGACGTAATGAAGTTATTGTTCTTTATTGTTTTGCTCCATAAGGACATTTCACCAAATCAATTCACAATTGCTTTGTGCCATTGTCACATAACTATCGACGAGTTTGTTTTCACTGAAGTACACTTATTCTGGCAAAGAACAGATTTCCTTGCGTGCTAAATTTGAATGGAATTTTGTTTCCAGCTGTGAAAGACAGAAATTCATACAATCCATTTAAATTATAGAAAGTTGGATGTAGAATGCTTTAGTAGCGGGCGAGAGAAAAACCAACGAGTGCTGTAAACAACTTCTTCATCACTGTCATCGTTTAAAGACGTTATCTGCGACTTCGTCGTCTTCATTATCATTGTCGCTTTAAAACATGAATACCTTCATAAATTTAGCGCGTTATAAATGCCAAAACGTTTCGCGATGGCTGCTAACACTGCTACAGTTATCCGTCTCTGGTTGACGGTGGCTGTGCTGAAATGTTTCCAACAAGATGTACTAGTGTCTTCACTGATATGTGCCTTTCGCGTTTCATTTTTAAATTTGTATAGGGCTGCAAGTTTGCAAGTTGATAATAATAAATTAAAAGAGGCCATGTTATAGCCTTTCAGATGACTTAATGAGGAAAAGTCTCGATTTAAAGATTTAAATGAATGCAATGAAAAAATTGCGATACTCTCCCCTCGAAGGCACTTATTAATTAATGGCCCTCTGTAAAACAGTGCCAGAAAATTAAAACCCTCTACCCCCGATTATAGTAGTCCCCGCTCGCTAAACAGTATACTACAGACAGACCCCTAAAGTAGTCGCGATGTATAAATAAGTCCCCAAGTTTTAAAAAACATTCTTTTTCTTTGGCAGTATAGCTGTATTTCACAAATGACCGTTGACCTGTTTTACTGAGGTCCCACTTTCTAAACACTATAAGTCTCGAGCACCAGCGCTTTGATTGTAATGGTTCGATCGAATTAGCCTTGCGCTCATGCGGTTGTTCTCACAGCTTTTAAACGTCTGTTCGGAAATCGTTTATGCAACTTGTGCGGCATTACAACTTCAACTTTCAAGTCATAACAAAGCTAGCCAGCGGTTGCTCTAAGTACAACCAAAAACGTTTTTAAAAATCAACCCAGGCTCATTGCCAAATTATTTCACTTTGTTAGTAGCTGTAGACCTGCAGAAATGAAAGGTCCTCCCAGTTTCAAAATACTACTTGTCATTAACAGATAAACAGTTTATTCTGTGAAATGATTGACTTATTAACAGATAAGTAACAGGCGAGTTATCACACGTTTGAATCAGCACTAGGTACAGTTGGCTGTTATGCGAGTAGTTAGCAAGAATCTTTGATATTTGGATGCCATTCAGTCTTCAATTCCTAATGTTCTGCCCCCCCAAAACAAATACAACTGGAGCAATGGGTCGCTACTTCAAAGCCACCTTGCAAATGAATTAAAACCTAACTAAAAATAAAAAAGTGAGTCCAAATAAAACTTTTCCTAAACTAATTAAAGAGGCGTTAAGCTGTGATTCCAAGTTCTGTTTCGTGCATTTGATGCACACACACAAAAAAAATGTCACTGAAAAACTATTCTCTACACTAAAGCGGTTTCGAGTTCCTAATTAGGACACAAAACTCTTAAAAATGTTACCTTTGCCTTTTTAACAAGACCAGTCGCAAAAAAAAAAAAAAATACAAACTACAAAAACAAAATCAAATATTCCAAAACGCATACAAAATTTAAGTCAAGTAATTAATGCAGGCACATATATAATGTATCACTCAAAAAGCAACATTGGAAACGAATATTGTGTCTAAAAATTTTTTAGGTGAAAAAGTCTCAAACTGAGAACAGTGTAACAGAGCTGGTTTACACAGTTGATGAACAGAGTGCAAGCTATTTGTCTACGACAATGAATGTGTATGATACTAGTAGTTTAAATTGCAAACTCTAAACACAGCTGTCCTCAGTATGAAGTGGCTGGGAATATTGCTTCATTATGAGTCTAGTCTCGACTGGCTGTGTTACAGAGCTCACTAAATTTGTGTCAATTAGCTATGAAATCAATAAAGTATACTTTGTCCAGTAAATTAACAATTGGAACAACGACGCAAGCACGAAAATCACTGGTCGTTTCGTTAATTCTTTCACCATAAACACGTCAGCCAGCCTTAACGGAATTCAAAATCTCACGAGAAATGAAATATAATGGCGCCATTGTATGTCGCTTGTATTACTAAATCACAATAATTAGACTCATTTCTTCGGTTTCTCTCTCTTGTCATCTAAATCTTTGCTCTTTCTTTTAAAGAAGCCGCTGCTACGTTTTTCTTTCTTTGGAGTTGAAGCGTCCGAAGCTCCTGCCTCGGGACCCTCGGCCGTCTCAAGGATGTGCTTTATCCACAAGTCCATGTCCTCCTAAAATGAAGGAAATACAAACAATAATCTAATCAAAAATCTGCTTTTCCAAGATCAAACAGTATAAAAAACCATCAGTGGCTGCCTCGGTCAACGCAGTAGTAAAGGAGAGAGTTGTGCAATTGCTTGAAGAAATTGAAGTGCCCTATACAGCACATGAATGTTCGTGGTCAATAATTCTTTACTATAGCCTTCTAAAGTCGCTTCTTATACTCATTTTTACATCGCTATCTTCTTCAAATCTTTTTATAAGCTAACTGAACTAAATCCTTTATACGAGCAAAATGGCCCACGGTTTCTGTAGGGCGGGCGTGGTTGGCGCAGTTGGTAAGATCTCTGCCTTCCGACCACAAGGTTCCCAGTTCGATCCCTAAATCCGCCAAGATTTGAACATTTCCATCCTTCCGGTGTAGGTAAATGAGTACCACCGTCTGCTGGGAGCTAACCTGTGATGAATAAATGTCCCATCTAGGGGGAGTCAAAGACTCTCATCCGCTTAACACTACAGAAACCAGAGATAGGCGCCGGCTCCATGAGCCACTTGGCTCGTAAAGGATTTAGCTTCTGTAGTGTTAAGGGGATTAGAAACTTTAACTTTGGACGGAACATTAGCCTATTCCAAGTTAGCTCCCGGTAAGGCGACTCATTTACCAACCATTTAGGATTGAAAGCGGATTCAACTTTGGCAGAACACAAATGTTCAAATAACGGCAGAGTCGGGGATCGAACTCAGGTCCTTGTGGTTAGAAGGAGGACATCTTACCAATTGCGCCAACTTTTAACTGTGCGACTAGATTATCACTTTTCTGAGTATTGAGTCTGGAAACTAGTTTTTAAAATTTGTGCGGATTTACAACTTCAACTTTGAAGACATAACAACAAAGCAAACGGTTGCTCCAAGTATCACAAATGTTAAATTGACGGCAGAGTCGGGGATCGAATTCGGGATTTTGAATGGGAGTTAAAAGGGTACGAAATTGAACTGAAGGAACAAAAATGAGAACGATAAGTTAACACATAGCTAATGAAACCTAACATATTTATTATATGTTGGATAATCGATTTACAGACAAGTTCGTACCACATCCTTGGCTTGGAAGAGGAATTCCTGGCCTTGATGAGTTCTGTAAATAAATACATAATGTAGTAATTAGAATACTATCTCCATGAATTTGAAATTTATGGCTACTATTGTCGAGTCTACTCTACATATCAGAGTAGCACTGATGGAATAACGAAAAAGAGAGACCTCTGGTCTACCAGTTGTGGCTTCATAGCTCGGTTGAACTGGTATCGTAGAGGTTACGGAGCCGAACCCCGTTGAAACCTAAGTGTGTTATAAGGATTTCTTTTGGAATACATTCTGAAACCAGACGCTGTTTATTGAGAGATACTGAGGGAAGCTGACATCTAGAATGTCGGATGATAGAATTGGAGAAATGATTAACAGATGAAGCAGATAAAATGTCACCCACGCCACTGGCACTGAATTGGCTACTTACTTGAATCTAAAGACGTGTTTTCTCTTGCTGTAATCGATGGCAATGTCGGCGAAAGACTCGTGTGTGCTAATTGGGTGAGCAGCAACACGACCCTGCCAAAGAAACACATGAAAAGTTGAGATTAAGAGACAAAGAACCACAAGAATAACGTACACACATAAAAGCACTTTATATGCACAGTGTTAATCAGGGACACGTTAACAGACAGACAGAGCTTTATATAACCACATTTAGAAATAGTAGATGTGTTACTCCGAAACGACAGATAATGGCACCGAAACAAAATGGTAGGGACGTTGCCGCTTCGTTTTGTGGATTGTAATTGAATATTTTGCTATAAAAACACGATATTTTTAAATTAAAAGACATTCTTTGTTTTACACCATTTGTGGCGTTTTGTAGTTGTACTGGCCGAACAGTTGCTAAATTACAAGATTAGATTGACCTTGCTTTCGCGTTCGTAAATTCACGAATACATAAATAGTAATTGTACCGGCCAATACAAAAGAATGTAAGCATACTTTATGGTGCTCACTGCCAGACGAAAACAAATTCAAAGTGTTTCTAGGAGTTTTCCAGCAGTTTTCCAGGAGTTCTCCAGCAGGGTGTTAAAAAATTCTTTTTCCGGAACCAACTTCAAATTATCTCTCGGAAAAAAAACAAAACGATTTCTAGTAATTTCTGCCACACTAGCTGCAACTGAAATTAAATCTACATAAAATACTAAGAGTAAAATCAAATTTTTAACAAAATTCCATAAGTTTTCCAGGAGTACAAGGAAAGTATCTGTTTTTCCAGGGTTTTTTCAGAAACATGGAAGACAATTTCAAATTTCCAGGAGTTTTCCAGAACCGTGGAAGAAATTTTCGAATTTCCAGGACCCTAGAAGACAATTTCAAATTTCCAGGAGTTTTCCAGAACCGTGAAATAAAATTTCAAATTTCCAGGACCCTAGAAGACAATTTCAAATTTCAAATTTTCCGGAGTTTTGCAGAAATTCCAGAAGTAGTGAGCACCATGACATTTAAAACGAGAAACAAAAGTATAAAATCTTACCGCACGCGCGTCTTTTTGATCTTTGTAGAAGTTCAACTCCACATCTTTAAGAACAACATAGAACTGTTTCCAGTGCCTACAGGGAAGAAACGAAAATGAGTTCAGCCCAATAATATACTGGGACATCGTGTTTGAGCGCTGGGTGCACAGTAACATTGTCTTACAAAGACGTTCGTGAAGAGAATAGTGAAACAATAGAACAATGGAATCGGATTATCTTACTTCATGATCACAAACACCAAATCTCTTGTCAAAAGAAGCCCAAAACGAAAGGGACGAATGTAAGGGATATCTTACCTGATGGGGGCTTTCTTGTTAGGTGCATCCATTGTTGGTTTACGCCACAGATAACCTTCCATCCTTCCCTCGGGTTCTACGTCTTCTTCCTCATCTGAACACAAAATACGCAAAAAACTAACTAAGAAAAAAAATTCCCATTTCAATAAAAGGTAATTAGCAAGGCTTGTAGGTTGGAAGACTAGGTAATTAGATTGGATTTATAAGTAGTTAATTAGACTGTAAAGTAGTTAATTTAGCTGGATGGTAAATAATAAGTCGGACGTTTTACATGTGGTGAAAATATTTGTAACGAATGTTCGGAAAAGACTTTTATTTTTTTAAGGATTGTTCTAAAACCAAAGACAAAACAGATCATTTTTAAAACCGGTAACACAAAAAGAACTCACCTTTGGCACTTGATTTTTTGCCATCCTAGAATTGAAAACAGAAACTCAATTAAAAATTATCAATACTTTAATAGTCAAAAGAGTGATAGTGTTAGGCAGGATTAATGACAACAAGATTTAATTAGGACTTTATTTCACCCTATCTTATAACTTTGGAAATGGGTTAAGGTTCGGGAAAACGGTAAACGAATATTCATCTGTTTAGTAGAAATATAATCACTATCCATGGCAAATACTACCATCTGATTGGCTACCGTACTTGGTGTCTATCAGGTGATAGTGTCTGTGGGATGTAAACAAAAAATATAATATGGCGTCCCTTTTCCGTTTTTCACACGTTTCGAACGAGAAATTAAACGCTCTTACTCAAAAAGCAATCGCGGAGAAAACTAAAATAGCAAGAGTATTTTGTTTTAAAAACTTTCAAAGGTTAGAAAAAGATTAATCTGAAGTATCAATCTGGTGTATCATCAGCATTGGTTGCTTGAATAAATAACTATTTATCAAAAAGTATCGTTGTTCTTTTGTTTCTTCTCCAGAGATTTCAACTAAAATAATTAGAATACTCGCTCTCAATTTCTATCGCCAACGATAGAATAACTCGGGCCTTGCTCTCGTCATTCAATCAAGCGATAGAAATTGCGAGTTAGTATTCTAATTGTTAAAAAGAATCATAATCGAAAAAATTGGATACGGACCTCAATTTCTCTTCCAGCTCCGCGGGCTTCTTCCGCGTCTCGTTGCTCCTCTGCGAGTCTCTCTTCTTCTTCCCTTTTCCTGGTCTCCTCCTCCTCTCTTCTCATCTTCTCCTCCTCCTCAGCTTCCCGTTTTTGTCTTTCCAGCTCAGCTTGTCTCTCTGCTTCTTCCCTTTCCACTCTGTCTCGCTCTTCTTGCTCCCGCTGCGCTTGTTCTACCTGCCTACGACGAGCCTCTCGTAGCTCAAACTAAGGATGAAAAAAATTGATTGCTCGAGTTAACAAAACCACCAAGACGTAAGCTTCTACAGCTATTTTAGGGTTAGTTTTGATCTACTTTCAGAAAAGGAAAGTTTAAAATATCTTCTAATAAAAGTTAGATGGAAGTTGCTAGAGAGAAAAGCGTGATACTAATGTCTAACGTTCAAATATATTGATGATAAACACTGATGAGAACTGTTATTGAAAGCAATAACGTCTAGGTTAAACGAGACCCAATCCTGTGATACTGGTGCTGCACTTTCACCAAACCAGCTATAAGATATATTGACACTGATACCTACGATGCTTAAAATAACGATAGACACGGCGATGATCGATTTACAAAAATGTTTGCAAGTGCATTTGAAAATATTTTCAAACTAGAAGAGTTGCACAAAGTGAAACATACAGGGTGGAATTTTTTGTTAGATTTGCAGCTAGAGTTTTTAATAAGCGACAAGCTTCCAAAAACACTTCACATAAGTAAAGTAATTGAAATGAATAAAGAACGTACGGTTGTTAATTTCTCCAGGGCGGCAAACCGCTCTTCTTGCGCTGCAACCAGCTTCTCGAAGTTTTGGTGTTTATCAAGGAGTTTCTCCACTTCATCGAGATTTTCCTGAAACGTTAACATATCCGTTGAGATAACCGTGGATGAGATCATTTTACCAATACAAATCAGTATATGGCGTTATTAGACAACCCAAAGATAAAACAATTTATCATCGACGTAAGTAGTCTTAGAGCAAACGTTTGTATGTATCTAATCGTCATATAGCAGAACTTTGGGTTAGCACTTTGACAACGTTTGCACAACTAATTTAATTAGGAAGGAAGTGTGCATTAAAATCAATTTTCTGTTGTTTAGTTTGCAAAATGACAAAAACGTGTATTGCCATGCCCTAATATTAAATAAGATGGTGGACTAAACCCTCTTCATCCCTACGAAGCTGGGAAAAGCACAAAAAAAAAGCCACTGATACCCACCCCGTCGGGTTCGGTTCTAAGGTAGGGTTCTTGATGGATGATCCACCCTTCCGCATTGTGGGCATCGCGAGCAAACTGCATCACCTCCAGAACTACAAAAATAGAATAAAGGAAAACAATTATAAAAAAATTAATCCATTCCAATTAAGAAATAAATCATTTTTCCCGTGCCTTCATAGCCTGGTGAAAACGGAGGCGAAAGTTTGGATGAATTCGAGAGCAGATCAATGCAGTCGAGGATTTTCACCTGCTCGAGGATTCTCAACTTTAACGAGGTTTTCACCGGAGTATGAAGGCACGGAGAACATGTTTTATTTCTTTTATAAAATTATTATTTTCCGTCCTAACAAAGAGAAAGACTATATACGAAGCGCGAAAGTTTAGTTTAATTTCTTTCTTTCATCAAACTGTAAATTCTCACAACTTGGAGACTGCCAGACATATTGTTCACGTCATTTTTGCCCTTCCTAGCGCTATATGCAATGAAAAACACACTTGTAAACCAATTAAAATGCACGTACTATCCAAATTATTTTTCAATAAGCGCTGAAAACTAAAACTCATCATTTATGTTAGCTTTTGACACCTTTGATTCTTAACAATTTTATTTATTTCCCTCTTGTTATTAATCTCTTTTCATGAAGAAAAATTCCTTAAATAACTAATACTGGATAGTTTTAATACTACAGTCAAACAATAAGGAAAACCAATATTACTATTATCAGTGTCGGGGTCTCAATTTTCTCACTATTATTTTGTGAATAGGATGCAATTTTAAAAGCAAAGTTTGAGATTTGTCAAAACAAGATTATAAAGTTTTATTCTACAGATATCTAACGTTAGCTTCGATTTCAAAGTGGAGCAAACAAGTTGTCTTTGGTGACAGGTCTGGCTTATAAAGTCTTCCGATTGTTTTGTTCTAAAGTTATTTTCTGTTTAGAATCAATTTTAACATCTTACATCACTGATTAACTAAGGGAAAGAAGAGAATGGCATCTTACTGAGCTGAAGGTGTTCCCATCGCTTGTCCCATTCAAGGAGTAAATCATTCCTGTGACGGTTCAACATGTCCAGCTTGTCTCGGATCTATAAAAACGTTTAACTCGTTAGAAATCTAATCTGTACATAACGAACTGGTGTTTTGTAAGACTGCAAAGGTAGCAAAATCCCTCTGAATGTGTCTGAGGGGGAAAGGGAACCATTTCAAATGAGTTATTATGAACTTCAAAAAAGCGAGACGTAAAAAGAGAAAGATTAAAACAGGTTTCAGTAAATTTTACAAACGTTTTAACTGGTTAGCTAAGGAACAAGGAAAAAGAGTGGACTGAGAAAACGTAGCAGACAAAACGGAGAGTGAATTATGATGAAAACTCACTTCGTTAGAAGCATAGTGGTTTCTCTTTAGGAGCTCTTCACCCATGGCAATTACACTTTGGAAACTTTCTTGGCGTGCATCGATTTCAGTCTTACGGGACTGGTGCTGGTCCATCAGCTCCTCTACTCCAGGCGTGTCCCTAGCATAAAATATCATTCATTCACTCAATCTATCAATCACTTGAATTTGAAGGAACTGGTAAGGTCGACATGATGAGCCACAAAATCAGGGTTATCATTTTTAAATGCCACTCATCCAAACCCAAAAAACTAGCAAAATCAAAGATCAATTTCCTGTTTAAAAGGAATAATTACTGTCAGTTATTATTAATAGTCAGGACAAAGTTTGGCAAAAAAATGAAGCCAATTAGTTTTAGTTTTTGGTAGAAGTTGTATTTGCTTCCAAAGGGCCCAAACTATTGAGCAAAGAAAAAGCTAGCCTTACATAAAAAAGAAATCAGTGTATTAGTGCAACAGTCCGAACCACAATCAGTTAAAAGAGCAATGGCATACATTTTAGCCTTTCAACATAAAACAATCTGACCAAGAACCATTCGAATCAAAAGCCTTTATAGTTTTCCCAATAACTTCAGATTTGTGCGTGAATTATAAACTGTTCAGGAAACGTTCGAAGAATGCACTTTGAAATTACGAGTTTCCACACTGAAATGCTTCGGCAGCAGAATGACAGAGGCCAGAGGCGCAAGTTCGACACCCTCTAAACAACTGAAAAACATGTACTTTGAAGAGAAAACAAAACCTAAAACTACTGGCCCTCAAGGCTGGGAGTTGGGCGATGTGTTATTTTCCTGTTCCCGCCAAAACACTGATTACTGCAACACGTACAAAGATTCAATACCAGACAAGAGGCTTGGATCAAGAGGGAACTCCTCCAATGAATCTCATGACGTGTATAACCAAACCCGGATGGAATTGTGCAGGCGATCCGCCTTCTAACCTTAGAGCTAACTAGCATAATTGGTACGTGGAATATAAGAGCAATTACAATATTGAAATTTTGCGAGCGTCTTGCCAATCATACACCGTTGTAAACCAACCGACAGGTTAGACGTTTTAGGTGGGTTAGTTGTTGTACGTTTTTCAATTATTTTGACGAGGAAACTTACTTGGCCTTCTCATACGTAAGGATTTGTTTGCGCATGTCATTCATCCACAGCATCTGATCATGAACAGCCAACAAGAACCTGTACAAATCCTCAGCATCGTTCAGTTTCTCCCCTCGGGCCCGTACGTGGAAGTTGAGGTTCTTCCATGCCTCTACTACCTCATCTTCTTTGGCCTGAATCTCCTTGGCTTTGTCTCCAGCATATGAACCAAGAAGGCGAGCGGCCTCCTCTTGCACAGCACTTACCTAAAAGTTAAATCGTAATTGAGATACGTCTGACTGGAAGACATACAGGGTAGCACTCATACAACTATTTGGGTACTTGCCATATCAAAATGGCCCTTGTTGGGACCAAACTGATATTGAATACATTGGGTTGTTTTGGATTTTGGAGACATTTTGACCCTTTTCATTTAACAGTGTGTCGATAAATACATCACTCTCAAAATCTAGGCCTGAAAAAACTGGTTTGATGCCCATTGTGAATGTGACGATTAAGCCGTCCCAAGTGTTTTTTTTTCTGCGCAAATTTCAGTTACCTTCAATTATACAGCACAGCCTGCAAAATGTTTTTGTGAGTCAGGGTGGCAAAGTGGTCATCAACCTCGCCTCCCACCTCTATGAACTGGGACTGAGTCCTACGCTCCATAGGTGGACTAAGATTTGTTGATCTTTATCCGACTCCAAGTGTTTTCCCCTGTGTACCCTGGTTTTCTTCCCTCTGCAAGATCGGCTTTCACGCCAAGATCTGAGCCGTGGAGCGATTAAACATTAGCCTATCACTAAGAAGAACGGACAGCCACTTCCCTTGCAACAGACGTTAAATATAGTAATTTTTTATTATTTTATTCATGTTTTACTTATAACGCATAAATCGATTTCCAAGCTAGGATGTTTTACCTGATGTCCAAGGGGTACCAGATCTGAGGCGAAAACTTGGTTGGAGCGTTGTAATTGGTGAACACTGTTTAAGTCGCGTCCAAGATCATCTGTCAAGAGATTCTCCTTCTCCTGAATCATAGCTAACACCTCCCTGGCATCGTGGAAGAACTGATGAAGTTCTTTGGCAGCATCAAGCATCTGTTGTAAAAACAAGATGTGTTTTGTTTATTTAGGAAGCATCGGGAGATCTTATAACAACTAAAAATCGGTAGTGAAGAGCTTCTTAAAACGCTCATGATGACGACGATGGTGGTCATGTTGATGATGAAAATGATGTTGATGATGTTGATGATGAAATGATGATGATGATGATGATGATGATGATGATGATGATGATGATGATGATGATGTCAATAACAAACTGAATTGTTTTATTAATGGTAATCTATGTAACCATTAATGTTTAAAAAGATTGTCTACACGATAGGATTTATAAAACAGATGGAATAAAGACGGAGTTTAAGGATTTGGGATTTGGGATTCAAGCCATTCTTTTGTTGCTGATGTTAAGCATAAACCGAAACTGTTTGAAAACAAAAACAAAAAGAAAGATTCTCGCAAAATGACTAAAAACTTGTCATGAAGATAATTCAGCCATATAAAATCATATCCAGGAGTGATAAGACAGGCACGTAAACGACAGAATTTCTTGATGAAATGCCAGTCATTCTACAGCAACAGCTGAGAACATCATGTAGCACATGCTATCTTTTTACCTTAGTTCTGGTCTCGATGAGTTCCAGAAGATCAGCCCACAACTCATTGATGTTGTCTTTCCATTCAGCAATAGTGGCAGCATCCGAGTGACCTGTTCCTATTAACTGATCACAAACACCATTTGTGGTGGCCACTCTCTCGTTTCCAACAGTCTGTGTGTCGCGAGCAAAATCCTTGAACTTCTCAATCAGCACCTAACATGAAAACAGTATCACAAAGTCTTCAGATGAGCGTCTTACGTCACCAAGATGCACATCAGATTTTCACAATCGGCATAATATAACAACCCCATTTGAAGTCTGTCGCACTTGAAATACAAAACTCTTCGTAGATTCTTTAGAATGGACGTGCTTAAAACAGACTTACACTTTTTACACTTCTCCAAACTGGCTGTGTTGACACAGTGTGTTCTCAAACATGTCAAATACTGAGAAATATTTACTTTATACTTAACAACATACCTCGACTTGCGCCAAGTCCTGCCCAATATCTTGTGAGCCAGCTACGACCTCCTTATCAGCAATCCAAAGCTCCAGGTCATCAATTTCTCTGTTGAGTTGGTATAACTTGAGGGTCTCGTCCAACTTGCCTTTCCTTTCCTCAGCAAGGTCCTTGAGGCCAGCATACAACTTGTCCACCTGGGCCTGACGAACCTTCACGTCCTCGCTAGAAATTAAAAAAAAACAAATTAAACTGAAAATGAGTTTCTGCCTCGTGTTACTGTCGACAACTGAAAATCGTAACAACCAAAATATTTGTTTAAGTGCAAATTTTACAAAATGCTTTGCTCGCTATTTTTTATTTAACTAGCAACAACCTACTTCGCAATTACCGATTGGATTGATGGGTTTTTGTTTAACTAAATTGTTTTGTATAACTTTCTTCCAATTAAACAATAAACAGTTAAAGAAGAAAGTCAATGTTCTGCTGTCTTACGAGCAATTTAAAAAATGCAGTAAGGCGATTTCCAGCTTTTATGTTTACAAGTGTTTGTGTAAACAAGCTTTTTTTTCCATGAAAACTGGAAATAAAGTGAACTTGTTACCACTATTGGTTTCCTGTAAACGGTGGAGAACATTCTTGCTCGATTCTACAAGTGAAAAGAACCCCAAGCACCATCACACTCATTAAAATAGATTAAAGATCCTAACAGACTGAATTGCTTCAAAGAAGGGCTAATGCTCAAAAGGTCAGCTTTTTGCTTTCCCTACAGTGATGATCAACCTTTTCAATCTAGTTGATTAAACCGTGTGCTTCATTTACTCACCGACACACTTCATTAATTTTTTTAAAACATAATTTAGCAAGTATCCTGGATTAACGGTTCATCATCTTCTCTAAGAGCTTGCAAAATGGGAGAAGCCTTAGGAGCAAAGTTCTTCATTCCCGGGGCTAAACTGACAAAATTGAAATTAAAATTACCTCTCAGGGTGGCCACTCTCAACTAAGTTATCAGCCGTTTCTTGGAGTTCTTTCACTGTGTCAGCATAATCATTAATAGCTGCTTCGCGTTGTTCATGTTTCTTCAACATCTCTAACGCACTGGCTTCATCCTTTCCCCTTTCGTCTCCAATCATGTTTAACTCCTGCTCACTCATCCATGCTTCAGCCTCGGAGGCATCGTAATAGTACTGATTACAAAGAGACATTGTATGTAAGCATTTCATAGTATCACTCACCTTCTAATTTGGTTATAGAATTAAAGCGTGGGTAAAGACATATAGAGATAGATGAGACAGACAGACAAATAGATACATAGATAGAGAGATAGATATATATATCAATAGATAGATGAGACAGACAGACAGACAGAGACGAGACTCATATATAAATAGATGAGACAGACAGACAGATACAAACACAGATGCATACATATATACATACAAAGATCGATCGATCGATCGACATATAAATACATTGACAGGTATACAATAAACAGATAGACAGATACAGAGAGTATTTATACATATATTGATGAATGATGAAATTAGCAAACCTGTTTTGCTTGTAACGATAAGTCAAGCTGTTTCCTGTAGTCATCTGACAACTTGTTCAGTCCATCCCAACTTTCTTCTAATTCCAGTGTGCGACATGTGATTTCTTCAGACTGAGGATGGTCAGCAGCAACCATATCATCTCCCGCCTGTCGTATGGTATCCTTGTGCGCTTTGTGGATGTCAATCTCTGCACACAGAGTCTATTATGAAAGGCCAGTAAAACCGATAAATATGGAAAACTCATTAGCCCTAGGGAGAGTACGTAATACGACAATGACAAAACCGAACTTCTGGGCCTGAGTAACTACGAGTCTTGAATTTTCACAATGAATTATGAATGTAAAACTACGGAAAATGTTTCGGCTTTTGGTTGCTGGTAATTGTTGCATAGAAACACACTATATGGTACAAGAAAAACATTCAAATAAAAAGATACCAAGGAACAAACAAAGCGATAAACGAGAATGTGTGGGCGCAGCTAAATAAAACATGGAGGACACTGTTTAAATATTCCCTATTCCTAACACTGACTTAAAGTTGTGTAACATAACAGTTATTTAGGAAGGGTTTTTAATTGAGGTTTGAGAAACAAGGGAAATGAATAAAGGGAACATTACTACAACATCGACACACATTTCTATACAACCATATGAAGATATCCGAGCCAGTGCTTCTTTCCAGTTACTGCAACTTTAAGCAGATCAGACTCTTTAGCGGACTAAATTTCAATATAAGTTAGCTCCCAGCAGACGCTAGTATTCATTTTATTGACCTCATGGGAGAGGCATGGGACCGAGGTAAATTTGGCAGATCTTGACCGAATGGTATCTATTCTTGGTTTTCACACAATCACAAGAGACACAAAAGACAATAGACATAGCGGCCATGCTAGTGTCTGAAACAAAAGAAATTAACAAAGTTCTTTTGTAAAGAGTACACCAACATGGCCGCCATGACGTCACGTGTAAGCCGAGGATAGCTATGTAAAGAAATACCTGGTGTTTTTTGATCAACTTCTGCACCTCAAACAAGTTATCGCCATAGTTGGTTGAGCGAAGAAGAGGCTCCTTCTCTTTCACCCAAGACTGCAGAGCAAAAAAGTGTCAGTGTTGATTGGCCCAAAATTGATGGAACATTGGTCGTCTATTTCTAGTTTATCCACAAAAACTCAAATAAAATGAAATATAGCAGTAAAGTACCTAAGACTTTCCCGATTCTTATACTCTTATTCTAATACTTTGTTTAACACAAATCCTGCGTAGAAGTATGTAATTTTTCAATTCCTTTATTCAAAATGTATTTGTTGACAATTGGATATAGATAATAGATAGATATCTTATCAAAAAGCACGATCAAGTTATCAAACGAGACTTAATAGAAGTTAAAAACGCAAACAGATATTTTCTTTTATTAGTTGATTTGAAGCAACCAATATGGATATGAGAAAGAGAGATCGAAAAATAGAAGAGTCACCTGCTCGTCATCCACATCTCTGTTAAACTGGTAAAAATTAACAGCAAGCTCTAGTTCCTGTCCTCTTTCTGCCATCGGTGCCTCCATAGCTTGGAAGCTACGGGGTAAAAAAACAAACAAAAATAAATAGTGGGAAACATACAGTAGCAAACAATAGCAGTGTTCATCACTTGTTCGTCTTGCTATTTTATAAGTTCATCCCTGAAACAACACAAATACATTGTCCATAGCACAACAAAAACAAAGTAACGGGCAAAACGTTTTCAGTTTATCCTCTAGGAAGCGTACATTTTGGAGAATGGGTGGCAAGGGATTCTTACACTTTAATACTATTAACTTGCACATTGCCTATAACTGGCATTAGTTTTCTCCGTATCCCTTTACGGTTAATAATGCGAAATATATTCCTGTGCACACGCGCACACACCTTTCCTCCAGAACGACTTTTGTTTCCTGCACAGCGTTTGGATCAAAGTGTCCTGCATCAACGAGGTCAGCAGCTTCACTGGAGATTTCATTCAGTCTAGCTTTCTTCGCGTCTATCTCTTTTTGTTTCAACTGAAAGAAGCATTGAAACCAGTAGTAAATAATTACAGAATAGAACGTTTTAAAATTTTATAAATTTGACTTTAAAAAGACCTTTGGTTTTGAATGATCTATACATATCGTTTCTTTGGTATTATCTAATTATGTTTTTTGTTTCAAAATCACGATTGAATTCAACTTTCTAACAAATAACAAATGGATCACTGTACCATGACAACTTTTAAAGCCTTTAAAACAAAACAAATGAGAAGTTTTCCAAAATCTTTTTAACTTTAGCCTAATCTAGAAAGTCCGTATTATAGTGTTGACAATAAGAGAGAAAATGTGACACAACAACTACAGAAATGTATATGACACGTGACGTTATCATATCTAAATTCAAATTCATTATCATCACCGTAAAAAGGTCAAAAAAGGTCAGCTTTGTGCTTGCCTTACGGCAATGATGAAACAATTGAACTTGGATGTTATTAAATCACGTGTTTTATGTGCTTGCCGACGAATTTGATTTACAATTCAGCAAGTACAATAATGTATGTTTTGAAAAGTTCTACCTTGTGTTTCTGCAATAATCTTGTGGCTGTTGTCAAATCTGTGGCTCTCTCCTCCGAGATGACGGTGGTCTCCAGTTCTGTGACCCAATGGTTCATAGTCTGCACACCTTGGTTGAAATCTTCCTGCCGCTTGGCATCATTCAGTTTACACTCTTTCTGCTTAGAAACATCTGCAAGTTCCAGCCACTTCTGACGCAGTTTCTCCAGATGTTCATCGATTTCAGGTCGGTTTTCTGGCTTCTCTTCGGCGATATTGTTTCCAGACTACACAAAACAGATACAAATAAGTTTACGTTTAAAGCTGAACTTTATTATTACTGCTACGACTAACCACGACAACTACTCTTATTACAAATGAGAATATTACTACTACTACTACTACCACTACCACTGCGACTACCACTACCATTAGTGATACTATTAGTTTTACTATTACTATTACTAGTACTGCTATTTTTACTGCTACTACTACAACACCTAATAAAAATAATATTAAAACAATAATTATTAATGACAGCCTCCTAACCTCTGTAATCTGGTCCAATCTCTCCTTGTTGGCTTGAAGTTCTGCTTCGAATGCCTGGTGTTTGATCAGTTTACCCTGAATGTTACTCAGGTCTCTGTATGTCTCTTCTGATGCAACTTGATACTTCTCATTCAACCAGTCATACATCTACAATAACAACAAGCAAAGGTTCAACGTTTATCCTGCAACTACTGGCCTTTTATCAATCCTTCATTAACAACAACTTCTACCTGTCTAAACGTGAACAGCAAAACTCTACAGAAACTTTAAAGTGTCCCCTCTTTCCAGATATTCTTAATGATATTCTAATTGCTTTAAATTTATAACTGAAAGCTTGCTTTACTATTGGTTTATTCCGTTTTGACAGACTAAGGGTGTTCCAGTAAAACCATATAATTTTCCAGGGTTATTTATGACAAGCAGATGGGTATAGGAGTACTTTAGATGCCAAATCTAGACAAGGATCCCTGTAATACAAATGGATATCTTAGCTGTCAGTAGAAAAACGACCCTGTTAAAATAAAAGTAAAACCAAATTACAAAAGAGAAATTCTGAAAGTAAAGTAGTTTGAACTTGGTACACAGGGGTACTTTACAACACAAGAAATCATTATTATTTTTATCACATTCATGAAGACTTGAGTCTCTAACCTCCTGGTCATTACTATTTTTGTTATAATCGGCACTTACCTCCTCAGCATCTTGAATAAACTGTTGCAAAACCAGTGCATCTCTTAGCCTCTGGAGAGCAACTTCAAGTTTCTGGCGATTTGCAACTCTCCTAAACCGGGAACAAGTACTTGATTACCCATTGATTTGGTTAAACAATGGCTTTAATTAAAATTTAACTTAAAACTAGTATGTGGTAATGCTAGAAATCATATACTAATATGAAGTAGCACAACAAGTAGTAATTTTAAAGGAAAACTGAACGCTAAAACTAACCTATTTTTGTTTGAATCTATTGGTATAGTAGATTAACTCAGTGAAGTGTTTTTTAAATTTAATTATATGTCAAATAACACTGAGACAAGCGATTTGACTCACTGAACGACGAACACAACTTAACAAAATTATTGATACTTAGATTTCCGCGATTTCATTTAGTACTATCAGTAAATCAGCAGTTTAACATACACATTGATCAGACACTGGTTCCACTATCTGTTTTAATATGTTTTAAATTGATTAATCTGCCGGCATATACACAAGGATTTACGGTACTTTACGAATGGCGCACAAACTATTTTTGGTTTCAAGGTTATGTAAATTTGAACATAATGATACTTTTTAAATGCGAACTTTGAAAAATCGTTATAGATACAGATTTTGTCATAATGAAAGTTTTCATTGATATTCAAAGCCAAAGCAAAAAATTGGGGATCTTGTTTTTATTTTCTTTTTTTTCCGACCGACTGACCCTTCAAATTTTTTAAAGAAAATGCGTGTTCCTGAAATTAAGTTGGTTTGGGCCTAGAAAAGAAAAAATAACAACTGACGTTTTGGATATTAGACCTTCACTGGAAAGAATATGAAAAGTTAATGGTGTACATATAGCAAGTGGTGTGTAGAATAACCAATACAACGTGAAAGAAAAAAAGACATAAAATGGGAAGTGTGAAGAAGAAAGCGGGCGGATTTGAAAATCCACAAAAAGGTAACATGAAGAAAGAAGTTGAACGATTAAACCCACGTTGGAGCCCATTGACCACAATGCATTTCGCGTTACATCTGCAAACCATCTTCATTGACCTTTCTTTATTTGTCAGTGCATTTTTTTCCTTTTTTCATTTTCCCAACTCTTTTTTAGAAACACCGAAAAAACTTACAACTATGTCATACAATATCATGAACAGGAGAGCCAACCTCTCATCAATGCTCTGTGCCTTCTCAGTAATCTTTTCAGCTGCATAATGATTGTCATCAGCAAGTCGCTGCGCAAACTGAATCATCTGGTTGATCTTCTCATCGTTTGCATCCATTCTTTTCGCAAACTCTTCGTGCCTCTTGATTTGATCCATGACAGCCTCAACAGTAGCCTGAGAACACAACCACACCACATTATCAAACAACGTTTCAGTAACAGCGCCTAGTAGTTTAAGTATTCCAGCATTAAGCTAAACTATAATATACAAAACACATTACCTGAATAGATAGGCAACTGATGAAGCCTCTTAAAACTACATCTTCAGGAAATTAAGAGATTAAATAAGGATATAAGTAAATGTAAAACTTTATATCTATTTCAAATCAAACCGACTCAAATCGTTGAGAATTAAAATCTTGAATATGCCAGATTTTGCACATTTTTATAAAAATCTTTCTCAATATTTAACTGCTCTCCACATTTTATCTCTTCTGGCTCAAAATCACTTGAAAAATAAAAATGACGTTGTTATAATCAAAGAAGAACAGGCAAAAATCACTACAGCATCTGTGCAGTATTCGACAATTGAGGATATCCACAGAGACTACTTACTCCAATCTCTTCCTTTGAAAGAAACAGCTCCTGCTGGCCAAGAAGTGCTTCACAACCTTTTGAGTCCCGGATGAACAACTACAACAGAACGACAAACCGCAGAATTATAATTCAATATTAATATGTACCATTATCCAATTTGAACAGTTATGCAGCGAAACAAATAATAACAGGAAAAACAATGATTAGGTAAAACTAAAAAAATTGAAAATGACAAATCTAAATATAATTAACTACGACAATGACATGACAAATATGCCAACGACCAGATAATGAAACTAACTAATGATGAGAGTAAAAGTGATAACAATTTTGGGAACAATAAACGTGGTAGCAGTAAGGTTCAGCAATAAATCTGAGACAACTGGTATTGATTTAGATGTTCAAAGACTGACCTGGTGTTTTAGCGCTTGTAGGAGTTGTCTCTTTCTATTGTCCCACAGGACCTGCAGATCATTCCAGCCAGTTTCCAGAGCTTCAAGCTGTTCTTTCAGTGACTGTTGCTGTAGATCTGACTCATCTTGAACCCATTTGGGTCCATCAAGCTGCAACTGTCGGAAATCTGGTTCTCGAGCATCAATTTCATCCTACAACAAGGAATGATTAACCATGACAGGTTCATGAATTTTCTAAACATAGTTCATTTCTATCTTTCTTACTTAGAATAAACGTAATTACATCACAGCTCTTTGAAGGGGTCCCAACTATTGAATAAGAAACAGGTTAATGAGTATGAATGCTATACATTAATCCAAAATTTCTCCTGGACCTGATGGCCTACTAAATGATGCTAGTCCTTCCCAGATGAAGACCACGCGAGATAAGTGTACATTTTTCATTCCAGTATGCCACAAATTTAAGATTTTTACAAGGAAAAATTTTATTTGGAGATAAAAATATAAACTTTTTTCATTACGCTATGTACACTTTTTTTCCTAAAAAAACAACATCCAACTTCTTAAAATATGCTTATCTATTATATGACTGGGAGTCTTTGGACACACTGTTTTCTAACTTATATTAAGTTCGCAGTGAAGAAAATAATGCAGTTGATGGTCAGTCCCGAACAAGAAATGATTTGGGTAAACAATTTGATTAACCAGTTGATCGACTATACAGCACTCCAAACACAAACCTTCAGTTCTTCGTGTTCCTTCAATACTTTCTCAGCTTCAGTGAGACTGTTGGGAATATCATCTAGTGTCACCTGGTCCTGGGTTTCGTTGAGCCTGTTAAAATAAAAAAATAACAACGGAATTTCTTTGGTAATAGGGGACTTATGCAACCAGTGCAGCAATGGAAATTAAAAAATTTGCCTCAATTATTTAGTTATTAATAATAAAAAACGTGTACGTTGAAACTCACTTTTCAAGTTCTGCTCATAATACAAATGTCACTCTACAAATTTTGCTAATTTTTGTTTTCTTTTGAGAATGAAACTTTTACCTTTTTCTGTGTTCAAATCTTGTGCAAAGTCGAGAGAGAAAATTAATTAATTATGTAAATAAAAAAATATACAATAAATATATTTTTCACATTTTCTGTCAATGCTTCTGCTCTCACCCCTCTAATTTTCATAGAGGTTTACAGATTTTTATGTGAATACCAGTTTATTAGCCACTTTTTTCAGACAAAAACATTTAACAAATACATTACTCATTGTATAATTACTCACTTTCATTGTACTAATCGAAGTCTTTTGATTATTATTTCACACTTTTTTTCACATGCAAACACAGTGTGTGTTTGATAGAATCATGGTATCAGTAACACATGATTATTGATCACTGTTCAGTGTAAGCTTGTTATAATGTAATTTATAGATAACGAAGGAGCTGTGAAAAGAAAAGGATGAAAATGCTTTGTATTTTTATGGCCTAGAAACAAACATAGGCCACATACCATCTCTGGAAATTATCCAAGTCAATGACAAATCTCTGCAATTCACCAGATTCTGCAAGAGCTTCATCTCGTTGTTTAACCTAAAAGAAGATATACAATAAACCAAATTTAACTTTAAAATGGCTTACCTACAACTACACTTAAGTACTTCTCGATGTTTTGTTGTTTGATAAAAGCTTTTGAGATAGCAGTTGTTTATTCAAAAGTTCTGATAGACTTTTTAGTCGTGGATACGCGAAGCGTAGGAACAACTATTGCTGTGGGTCAGAATATGCAAATTTGTCACTCACTCAGATGTAAACAAAATCGATAATTCAATGTGAGACCAATTGATATAGACTTTCCTAAATAATGCTGGAACTGTTCTATTTACTTAACAAAGGAATGGCAAATGCAGTAACGAGCAACTCAAGAAGCAAACTTTGAAACGTGTATGATGCAGCTGCTGAAAAACAGTCACATAAAAAAGTTTCTTTTTTTAAGTTTAGAATCAAAATAAAATCTCATGACTTTTCACCCAACACTATCCGTTTAATATAGTTCCAAGTCCTTTAAACTGTATTCAAAAATGTATTGCTGTAAAAGGATAGTTACCTATTTGCAAAATAATTCAAGTTTAATGTATCCACGACTCATTCACAGTTCCCTTTGACTCATTCATAGTATGTTTGGTCTTAATATGTATAAATTAAATAATAAAATTGTTCCTAAATATGGTTGCAGTTATTTGTTTTCAAACAAAAGTGTATGACTTTGTAGCCTTGGTAAAAATATAATATCCTCCTAAATATACAGTGGCATAGCCAGCATTTTTAAGAAGGGGGCGGGTTCCAATTCACCAAAAGCTGTATGGTCAGTGATACAAAGTAAGTATCGCAGTGAGGTCACTCTAAAAATTGACACAGTGAAGGATCAAGGTGTGAAAGGAGGATTCTGAAATTCCTGGAACTCCCCCTGGCTATGCCCCTGATCTACATAATACTTCTTACCATACTCTGATTTTCAAATATTTATCTGACAGATGTGTGGAGTCTTGGTGTCATTTTATACATGCTTGTGTGTGGTCGAGCACCCTTTAATGAAGCCAATGATAGTGAGACACTGATGATGATTATGGACTGCAAGTACCCTGTTCCTGATCATGTGTCAGAAGATTGTGTTGCGTAAGTATAATAATAATAATAATAATAATAATAAATAACGACATTGTTTAGATGTCAAGTCATTTAGCCAGCGAAAGGCCGACTAATTGGGGACATTATCTTTACCACTCTAAGGGGGACGGATACCTTTCACATGACAAACAAAAACACACACAAACACAGAAGTCCATGAGGGCTTACGATTTAACCTCCTTTTCCGAAAAGATGCGCAAGGCTAACCATTTGTTGATGTTATAACAAAGGCAGCACCTTCTCAATTATTTTAAGACCCTGAGTGTTGGTCCGGCCAGGAATCAAACCTGAGCCTCCCGCCTGATAGATGGCACGTACCTAACCAACTAGGCTAACCAGGCATCGGTTATTATATACATAGTCAATTATTTATATATAGTCAATACAAACTTAAATTAATGCTTTTAGAAAAATAGTTATTTAAGTAAATAATTATACTTCAATTGAACTTCATTTTTTGAAATTCACCACAAGACCACCATGCAACTCTGTCGACTAGGTTCAAGACAGTTTTAAGTATTAAATAAATGTACTAAAAAAATTAAGTAAAATATTTAGAACATGATCTGAACAAAAATCAAAAGCCTAAAAAAATATTATTGCATAAAATGGTTTGACATTTGTTATCAGCGTAAGTAAAAATAATACAATGTTGAGAAAATTGTGAAATATTAAAGTTACATAACAAAGTCTATCAAATTTGAATACTTTATAAGAATAAAATAATTTCATTTCAATTTATTAGTGAGATCGGCATTTTGAGCTTTTTCTTTAGAATAAAAAGAAAACCAGAAAAATATACTGAAGTTGAATAACTGAAAAACATATTCAGGCCTGGAGATTTCAGAAATTTTTGGAAACCAGTTTTCGGTTCCGTGTATCAGATTCATGGGAAACTGTCGGAAACAACTTTTTGGTTCTGTAAATTTTGATCATGAGAACCTATTTTTTTTTTATGAAGGAGACTATAAAAATAGGGCTGGACTTCTATAATAAATTTATTTTTAGTAAGCAATATGTACATTTGGAAAGTGATAGCTTAAATTAGTTATTCAGTATATTTAAATAGCTATCTGAACTCCACCTTTCTGTTGGTTATATTTAATTTGTTAACACTTTGCAATATAGCCATTATTGTATTTCTTACAAATGTAAACGACTGATTCTGTTCATATCGTCATCGGAAACCATTTCTCGGTTCTGTCATCTTGGCATCACAGAACCAGTACACGTAACCACAGAAACGATCGTTTCCATGAAATATCCTGGCCTGCATCTTTTAGCTTTTGTTTTGACGGTTGTACTTCAGAGGAGTTACATGCTGACATTTAAGTTTAGGTGGAGTTTTCTTCCAAATTTACTTTAATTTAAAATATTATGCTAGCTCCTTAACAATGTATTACTAATAATATATTCATGATCATCTCTTTTTGTTCTTGCCTCATGTTTGGATTTACATTCACATTTCTTTTGTATTTTTACAACTTTAAAATCATTCACATAAACTGTAATAACTATACCAAACATTTAACACTGTTATTATTTACACCTGTAAAGCTGCAAATGATATAAAAAATAATGGTGACAAGATGAATGTACAAATTCTGATCCCCAAACACTTCAGATTATAAATCAGTTCAAAAGTAAGACTTATACGCAAGTTTCCTTTGTAGTTGTACTGTCAGAAAAATTTTGAAAGGTATAGAAAGGAATAACAGTATAAGAAAAACAAAAACAACTGTCCTTAACCACCAACAATTGTAACCCGATGCTGTTCCAGAAGTACCATATATATATATATATATATATCAACAGTCATTGTCAGACAGTCAGGTCTCAAAAAGTGGACTAGTGGCAACTTAGATCTTACTATAGCCAAAGAAGTGTTGTGCTAGCCAAGCCTTAGAATTGTAAGATTTCCTCGTTGAGAAAAACACCAACTAGTTCAATCAATCTCATTTTGTTTACTATATAGCCAAAGTGGCTAGTTGAAATAGAAAATCTACTTGACAAAACTGAATTTTGGTTAGTTGTTTACCGATAGTTTCAAGCCCTGAATGGTGTGATTCCAAGCCTGCCAGTCTAAAATTTTAATTGACTATGTCAAAAGTGAAAAGAGATCCAGACCCACCAACCTTGCTAAGATCCCAAAACTCAAAATTTGAATTTTTTGTAATAAAACTGGAGTTTCCTAAAAAAAACTTAAGAAGCTGTGTTTCATGGGCTATCATTTACTTGATACTAAAAATAAGGTTTAGAAATTAATCCTTCTATTTTTATCTTTCATTTTCTGAAATCTTTTCATTATTAATTTTTTAGTTTTATCTTGTATATCATAACTATGTATTTCATTATTTCATCATAATAAATATATTTAGAAATTAGAACTTTGATATATTTTTAATTTTGATTACCAAAAAATTAAAATTAAGCTTCTTAACTCCTCCAGCTAAGTGCTAATGAGATTGAATGAAAATTTTAATTTTTGTACCAATGATTTAGTATTGATGAACTATTTTAATATAAGTACTGTACATTAATACTTCATTTAAGATCATTTTGCACAAAGTTGATGACCAATTTTCTACGCTTAAATTAGTTTTTTTGTTAGTTTTTACATGAAACTTTGTAACTATAGTATAAATGGAGGAAACCTAATAAAATATATAATAATAAAATAAAATAACTTTATTTCATTCTAATCATAATAAGACCAAGATTTGATTTTTGAATAGTTTTTTAAAAACTCTAAAAACTTAAGATTTTACATTCATCATCATCATCAATCCAATTTTGATGCAGGTTTAGCCCCCATAAATGGGGGTGGCTGGATTTACCCCACTCTAACAGCAATCTCTCCAATGCCCACTCTCCATCTTGCTTGATTCAAGGCATCCTCCTTCTCCAAACCAGCACTCTTGCTCTCCTTCTCCACTTGCATCTTCCACGTCTTTGGTCGTCCTTGCTTCCTCTTGCCCTTCACTCAAAACATGCCCATCATCCCTTTTCAACACATTGCTGTACCATCTCACTCCATTCGCCTTTGCCATCTGAACCACTGTTTCCTTCAATCCCAACATCTCCATTAGGTCCTCTGTCCTCTTTTACTCCATCAGTTTTGCACCACATATTGCTCTCGTCACCATTGCTCTCTCGGTCCTTCTCAAAATTACCATTTCATTTTCCCTCAAACACCATGGCTCTCTCCCATATAACATCGCCGATCTTACACAACTCCGGTAAACCATTCCTTTTGCCTTAAGCGAGAACCTTTTTGAGTTCAGTAAAGGTATTATGAAAATCATAAAACTTTGTCTTTTAAAAAGGCTGTTCTATTCTGAGATACTTGTTAAAGAACTCATAGCACAACACTTGCAGTAGATTGAGGTTTAGGCTTTAGTACCCAGAGCACCCAGGGAAAAAAGTCCTACAAAGCCTTGAATTGCCGACTATTTCTCTTTGTTGAGTTAGCTAAAGATTCCAGAATTGATTCGAATGCAGTTTGCTTTTTTATTTTTAAAACTAGTAATCATGCAATGAGATGTTGAAAATCATGAACACAAAATCCCATTACAGGTTGCCCCAAGGCTATAAAGAGTAACTGGAACTTCAAGGTGGCCTGGGGCTAAAAAAGGTCTGGTCATCTGGTGGTGAATTCCAAACCTTTTAAAAAATTTGAATTTATTTAATTAACTTTAATTATTTACATTTTGTGGTTTTAGCCACTTTAACATGCCAAAGTAAAACACTTGAGATCAACAAACTGTTCAGAGGCTTGTTTATTGATGGCTGGTTGAACAACCTTAGATCGTGTGCATAATTAGCTTTTTAGCTCATTTACGCAAGCAATGAATGATTATTGTGGGGGTGAAATGTTAACGGAAGTGGTTGTAGACCGAAATTTGTGGACGGAAATTGTGGACCGTAGACGGGAGCGAAAGTGTCCTGTTAGCGTGGCATCGTGGTAGAGTTTTTGACTTTCGTGTGCACGCACCTAGGTCAAGGCCCGTAGTGACCTTTTTTTTATTTTAGTTTTTTTTTTTCTTTTCCTTTTTTTAAACTTAAAATTGCCTAGAATGCCTTTTTCTTACTTTGTAATACAATTTAATATTAAAACATTTGGAAAAAAATTATTATTCAATCATTAGACTGTTTAATATTATAGTACATGAATGAGCTGGTTCTGAGAGCTCTTTGATCTTTTTTAAGAACTGTTGAAATAAT
>JANCMA020031226.1:0-16702 GCA_024336925.2 Zoanthus solanderi
ACTGCTCGTCTAACAGCTTAAAAAAACTTCATATAGTTGTTCTACTATGCCTAAATGTTCAAACGATGAAAAGTCAACTTTAGGGTTCAGTTCTCCTTTAAACTTTAATTGAAAAACCAAAGAAGCAGAATTCTGAATAGTGAACTGCAATCCTCTCTGCGTAGATTTGTGGCAAATTTCTGAACTCCACCATTGTTTGAAAACGTGAGAGCTCCTATCCGATGACAAGTGTTCGGGCTCGTGTGTTTTGAAGTGTCTTTGTAACTTAAATTTATCCATTGTTTATCTTAGATAGCCTATGATATTAGAAGCTTTCAAAACCTATAAACCTAACAAGACATTGTAAATCCTACTCCAACTGAAAATGATTGATTGACACTCTTGTAAAGTCAAAAATATTGTCTTGTATTTTAAATGTATACGTGCCGAGTTTTTGACAACCCCTAACCAAACACCTCTTCCCAAATTTTAAGATTGAAGAGATTTTGATGAATCTTGGTTTGATGGACACCCGTGACACACGATTAAGTGAAATCTCTGGAGGACAGAGAAAACGACTCGCAATCGCTCTTGAACTTGTCAACAACCCACCAGTAATTTTTCTGGACGAACCTACAAGGTAAGCATACGTAATGATATTATATAGCTTAAACTATAGAGCGGGAGAAATGACGATTGCAGTTGTGAAAAAACTGAATAATTTCTCGTTTAGTTCATTTTAGATTTTTGATAAATTTTCTGTCTTGACTTAGCAGTAGATATGCGAACAGAAAAAGGTAAAAAGTTCTTGTCTGGAAGGAAAACAAAGGTTTTCAAATTTTGTTGTGTGGTGTTTACGTCGTCCAAACAACTCAATAAGCTAACTTTCACGGCGTTTTAGTAAAGGCGATGGTAAGCAGGTTGTTAGCCTCTTCACATTCCAACGCGTTCGCGTTGTCATTGCCTTCCTCGATGTTTACGCTTTATTTTTCAACGGCATGGCAGAAGCAATTCAAGGGTGATGTTATATAGCAGTGTTTCAATAAGGTTTATGGTGCAAATTTAAACAGTTTCGCTAGGTAAAATACGGGAGATTTTTTGCCGGCGGTCCCGGATGAGTGCACGCGTTTTTCCTGGCTCTGGAATTATGTATCTCGTTATTGCATTGAAGAATGCTTTTTCAGATTTGAAGAGTTCGTCGTAGTTTTGAACACTGTACAAAAGTTTAAGTTATTCTTTACAAGAGACTAAGCTTTTTTGCCTGTCGTTTTTTTTTTCTTGGTTTTAGGTGAGCTTGAACGTTGCATATGACTCATCTTAGTGTCCACTTTTTAGTATATGCAAAGTTTGCGGGCTCATCTTTCATCACATCTGGCAGAAATGTCCGCGGTTTGTTGAGTTTCGTTTTGAACGAGCAAAGTATAGGATGTGTGGAAAGTGATCTTAATGATCTTCTTTAATCATTTGAATAATCACGACAGCAGTTACTCGGAGAAGATATTTTGACGTTTGCTCGTACATTGGATGACAAATATACCGAACAAAAAGAGTTCATGAAGCGTCTTTTTTCGTAGTACATAGCGCTATTTGAAAATGCACTTGTTGACCAATTAAAGCGCACTTACTATTCAAAATACTTAATAATATACTTATTGCAATGACCGTGAAAGTTTTAACTAAAATTATGTTGTAGCAACTCGCCAATGAACTCCAATAGTTTCTTTTTAATTTTATTCATTGAGTGCTAGCTTAGTTTAAAGGATCACAAGTACAGATAGCACAAACTAAGCGGCGAGGTTGGTGCAGTTGGTAAGATCTCTGCTTTACAATCACAGGGTAACCAGTTCGATCCCCGGCTCTGCCAAGATTTAAACAATGGTTCGACCTTCCTTTCCGTCAAAGCTATCTCAGCTTTCCTTCCTTTCCGCCAAAGTAGTAAATGAGTACCAGCGTCTTCTGCGAGCAAACCTGCGATGAATTAGTGTCCCATCCAGGACTCTCATCCGCCTAACAGTACAGAAATTAGATATATGCACCGGCTCCATGGACCACTTGGCTCTTAATGGATTTAGCTATTAGTTACAGATAGCACTTACTAGCTGGTACTAATATGACTGTAAGTGCTAACAGTAACAAGCGCGTATGTGCTATCTATACTTGTGATTATCTCTCGAACCACATCCAACAAGCATTGCTTTTTTGACTCACGGATACATCATAGAAATAGTAGTGAGTCATAGCTGGGACTTTCTTATTTGCTTTAAATTTTGCGCAGCAATAGCTATTGTTAGAAATGCTCTAGTTTGCTGTGAGCGGTTCGTTTGTTTAAGTGTCATGATCCACATTGTTATCGATTTTAGGGAAACTTGTTCTTCATAAGTTTTGCCGTTTAGGCAATGTTGGGTTCCATTCTTGTATTTGATGAAATTTGTTAAATTGTTTGCCATTATTAACGAACTAGAAAAACAGTCCGTATTAGAATGCACTTAATTATGCAGGCAAAGTTAGCCAAGTTACCTCAACCAAATTAAGGAAACTTTATTTTTCAAGCTTTTGGAAAACAACTAACCCTGATCCAAACCCCAACATCTAGGTAATTAAATGTAAATTGTTTTTTCCTTAAAACTTTAATTGTTTTTATGAGTTTGCATGCATAATTAAACCTCGCATTATTTGTTTGACAAAATGGATAGATGTTTGTTTTGCTTTGATTTGTAGTTCTACTTCTTAAGCCTCATCTATAAGCCGTCGCACTGAGACTTTTGATTACCTTATTATGGGAACATAACGAAGCATGTTTACAAATCGAACAAAATTTACGCGTTATAAAATTAAAGCGAATTTTCGAAAAGTTATGTTTACATACATTTAATTAACACTCTTTTTCGTGAATTAAGACGCAAATTCACTTTTTCGTTAGAAAACAACGGCATCCAAGTACAAATACAAAATACAAACTAGGTCCAGGATTAAAATGCGCCCCTTCCTGGCGCTTTCTAGTGCTTCTGCTATTCCTGTTTCTTTCAATTAACGTCATTCCAATTAACACTGAGGTAAATTAAGATACATAAAATCAACGCGATTTTTTTAAATTCGTGTTAAATAGATAATTTCCTACAATAAAGTAGTGAACCAGTTTTAATGACTTTAGTTTGCCTGTTTCTTGTTAATAGTGGTTTGGACAGTTCTTCCGCCAGCCAGTGTATCAGTCTGATGCGCACGTTAGCACACGGAGGACGTACGGTTGTGTGTACCATTCATCAACCTAGCGCAAAGTTGTTTGAAATGTTTGATAAGGTAATTGTTCGCTTGTATAAGAATCGTACTGTATCTGTTCTTGCATTAGAGTAAATTTATAGATCGCTATGGTCATTCAAACTGTATATACCTTGAAAGGAGAATATCATTACAATACAAAACTTTTTATGTTCATATTTAAAGTAAGAATTCTTAAAATGGATTCGGACTCGCGATAATTACGGATAATTGAGAGTCATAGACCCTATTCAAAAATGGCGTCGATTTTAGCATTCTTTTGTTTTCATTCAAATTAGCCTACCTAGCCTCGTTCTTGAGTTAAACTTTCAAAAGAATATGTTAGTCAAAACGAGGCTAATTGGGCTAATCTGAATATAGACAAAAGAATATCAAAATTGCCGCCATTTATGAATAAGGTCTATAATACAGTTTTTTTTAAAAGAATAGCTCAAATCACTTTTCTGTTGAAGCCCGAAACGTTTTAGTCAATTAAGTCAAACAAATCACTCTCAGTTCACGTGTGTCATCAACAAATCTTAGCTCACGTGCATCATACACAAATCTCAGCTCATATGGCGACATAAACAAATCTCTGCCCACGTGCGACATAATCAAATCTCAGTTTACGTGTAACAAAAACAAATTTTCTTATATCATTAAGATGTTGTTTAAAACCAGTAACAATTTTATAACTTAACTCTAAAACGTTTTCAGAGCACAGCTCCTTCTTCAGTAGATAAAAAAACTGAATGAATAACAATGTATAGAATATAATGCATAAAATTACAGTATACATTAAAATGCAAAAAAAATATAGTCAGTAAACAAAGGCTGTTGAACAAAGGGAACTGCATTAAAGAACACTCATCGGGAATGGAACAGGCGTAAGACGACTTATATCAATAACAAAGCAAAACTAAAGTTAAAGTCAGAGTACCAAATTACAAGAGAAAAGCTATTGCATTGGACACAATGAGCAACTAATAAAGTTCAGCCATATTAGAATAGATCTCCACTATTTCAAGTAATGTCAGCGTATAATGTTCGGTTAAACACTGATAAAAAAAAATGACTATTTCCAATATAAATTCACATAACTAAAATATGGTCCTGTTAAAATGAACTCAGATTATAATCTAAAGACAAACTTAGTTCTGCTCAGCAATTACTCTTTCCATGGCTGGTTGCATAAACTGGGCTTTGCTGTTCATAATATAGTCTGCGTTTGATCTATATATGGCCTCCGTCTCTGCTACTTGGCGCTCCTGGGGCTTAGCATAGGTATTCACCACCTAAAATCTGTAGCATTCTGGATTGCCTTTGTTCTCCGGGTGTACCGCGGCTAGGTGTTTAGCAAATGTGTTGTTGCTGTCCTGTTTCATAATCTCTTTCGCATGCTCTTGTGTTCTTGTGTATGCTGAGTATCCAGTTTCTCCGTGGTACTCTGCTCTGAGGTCGTACTTCTCACATAGTTTGCATGACCCTTTATACAGGGCAACACTTCTATGGTGCGAGGTGCTAGAGTTCCCTTCTCCTGTAATGCATAGCAGACAGTCCTGTTTTCTGCATGGTTTGTTAGCAGCCAGGTCTGTCCTCACAAGTTTCTGCCATAACGATGTTCCTGCTGTTTCCACCATTCTCACTTTGACGTTAATTCGTCTTCCTTCTTCTTGTACTACTTTCCTGACTTTCATTGCAAGTTCTCCATTGAACGTAGTTGGTACAAAAATCACTGTGTCCTGTGGACGGTTCCAGGCTACCTTCTTCATCAACTTCTTCCTTCCTCCTCTCTTCTTTATTCCAGAGGCGTGATCTGTAAAGTGGAGTCTGGCCTTTTGCATCTCTTTCTACCATTCTCTCATATCCTACGACAGCGCATTGTATGGCTTCCTTCCTGTGGTTCTCTGTGTGCCGGACACCATCATCACCTCTGCCCGCTCCTTCATAAGTTGATTTCTTGTCACTGCGTGTAATCGTTGTCTGGTGTTCCTTAGTCTTCTAATGCCTTGTTGGACATTGTTGTTCCACTTGACACGTGCTGGCATTGCAGATCTGTTAAGTATTGTTGTGGGTGGGGCCATCGGCTTCTGATAGAACTTCAAGTCTAGTGACTTGTCTTCAGCAATTTGTACCTGGAGATCCAGGATTGGCATCCACCCTGACTGGTGTCGACTGGGGTAGTCCACTTCCATTTTAATGAATCCGCATACGTCATTAGCCAGTTGCTTTACAACCTTGGCCGTTCTCTCATCCGCAGAAATTGCTCTGTTATTCTCTATTATCCTCCTATTATTGCTCTGTTATTCTCCATTATCCTCAGCCTGCCCTCGATCAATCTGTAGCCAGGAGGGATATCCTCCATTACCAGATTATTGTCGTCGACGTAGTATTTAAGTACGTATAGCTCAAAGTAATCGATGTCTTCTGTGGCTTGAACCAGGTTACACTTCAACTGTCTTGTCCATCTGCTTATGTAAACCTTCGCCACGGCTCCAGTTAATTTGTTACAGATCACACCTCCTTCACTCTGTCTTCTCATCTCTCCTTTAAATGTGTACACATGTTTCCTCGTAACCGTCTTTACTGCTTCCTTAAGGGTCATATCTATCATACGTCTCACCTCCTCTCTCGTTGGGTCTTTACGTGCTGAGTGGAACTTGCTCACTGTACGTTCGCTCCTTTCTATTATTTCTTCTGTAGACATGAGTATGTTCTTTGCTGCTTCATGTTTCCTCTTGGGGACTACTTCATCAAGATGTTTCAATTCTAACTCCATCCATCTTTCTTTTTGGAAAATGATAGCAAAGTACAGTCTGAGTTCTCGTTCGTCAACTTCTGTCGCAAGATCTGAATTCACAAACTCTTCATTCACAGCTTGCGCTACCTCTGCAATATCTAGTGATGGAAACATGGCCGCTACGTCCATTGAAAATATTACTGGTTCTTTGATGTTGTTTTGGTGATCTTCGGACACTTTCTGATTGAATGCCCCTAGGGCGTGGCACATTTCCTCAGTTGATAAGCATAAGATATCTATTGTTTCATCCATTTCATCTCCCAGGGTGGTAAGGATCTCAGATAGGATATCAGACAGTGGACCATTCATGCTTTCAGTGGCACTACAAACATGTCCACTGTATAGCATGGCCATTGTGTTTTGTTCGTCAGTTGTGACATGAGGGTATTAAACAAATTTCCTCCCACGTGTGTCATAAACAAATCTCAGGTTATGTGCGACATAGACAAATCTCAGTTCACTTGCGACATAAACAATCACTGCCCACGTGCGACATAAATAAATCTCGGTTCACGTGCGACATAAACAAATGTCAGTTCACGTGTGACATAAATAAATCTCTGCCCACGTGCGACATAAACAAATCTCAGCTCACGAGCAGCATAGAGTTTGGTGGTGTGAATGATGATCGCTACGCCAACCTGATCTGTACTTTGTACGATGTAGAAGTGGTTTTAATATGGCATCAACAATTTTAGATTATGTTTTATAATTAGTTAATTATTACGTGCAACGTATTTTGCGATCTTAATTTTAATCAATGGCTTTCCTTCAATGCAGTTGTGTATCCTTGCTGAGGGGAAACTATTGTTCTTTGGTCCAGTCCAAGATCTGTTGCCCCACCTGTCCCGCCTTGGGTTGGATTGCCCCAAATACCACAACCCGGCTGACTACGGTAAGAAATGTACGCTTCCTATACTTTAGTTTTAAAATCACTTTCCAAATTGGTAAGATCTCTGCCTTCCGACCACCAGGTCCCCAGTTCGATCCCCGGCTTTGCCGAGATTCGAATATTTGTGCAACCTTCTTTTCTGCCTAAGCTAACTCAGCTTTTCATCCTTCCGAGGTAGGTAAATGAGTAACAGCGTCTCCTGGGAGCTAACCAGTGATGGATTAGTGTCCCACCTAGGGGAAGTCAAAGATTCTTAACACTACAGAAACCGGAGATAAGCGCCGGCTCCATGGACCTCTAGGCTCGTAAAGGATTTAGCTAGTTTTATAAGATTTACACATGGTTTCAGTTAAGAGATAAATCTAATAGTAAAGAACTTCATAAACGTACCATAGTGCTTTGCAGACTATTTGCAGTCTTGAATTATTTTAATTAGGCGAAGGGGGATATATAGCGTTCAATGGAACATAAAATTTCGTCATTTAACTCTCCCCTTACATTGCTCAATGTGAGTGTACAGAGATAGTCCGGCCCGCATATGTCCCTTCTTTCATGCTTAACCTAAATAGCTGTATAAGTAGCCTACTGATTCGATATGATTGCTGTCGCTGTAGAGTCAGTTATTGTCTAGAACTCTAGAATTATCTTACACGGTACTGTAAATCCTGGGTGTTAATTGACTAGAAAGTCAAAAAAATTTAGCTGTAAAATACCAACCAACCTCTTCATGAGCTGAACGATAAAGAACCGAACGTGCTTGACTTGGTTGAATTTAGTGATTTTGTGCACAAGGGATCCTGGGTACACTTTGTGAGTGTATCAGCTACCCAGAGGTCCTGCATCCATATAATCTTATTTCCAATCTGCCTTTTCCTTGATCAAAAGAGCTGTCTATACTCGGTCGCTTGATGCTTCCTCGCTGTGACAGTGAGACCAAGTGGTCTTGATAGCACAAGTGTTACTAAGGCCCCGTCCACACGTATCCAGGTACTTTTGAATCCGCAAACTTTTCTTTCCGAATTGAAATGTTTCCGCATCCATGCGAATCCAGACACAAATCGAATCAGCTCGTCCAGACATATCCGGATTCACTCTACTGTCCAGGACTCCCCTCTAAATATGCCACAACAAAGGCATAACACACAAAAAACGACAAGAGTAAGTCTGACTGCTTTATTTGGACCGCCATGTTATTGTGTAGCAACGCGGTCGAGACGACTGTAGAGACTGGACCCAATCTTGCAACATCATCGGATTCGAAAGTATCTGGATTTGACCGTCCACACGTATCTGAAAAAATATGGGATTCAAAAGTTTCCACTCTGGAGAGCGGATTCAAAAGTTTCTGAATTCGCAGGGCGGATTCACCGGATGCGTTTGGACAAAAGGCATATTTGGAAAGAAAAGTTTGCGGATTCAAAAGTACCAGGATACGTGTGGACTGGGCCTAATGCTTTTAAAAATACAACCACTCTTTTGATTTTCAAAATAGTAGTAAGAGTGTTAATATCATTTTGAAAACCCTTGGTAGTGTTGTTAACTTTATATGCCCTGTCGATTAGAATTTTAACTTACCCTCATTTGCACTGAAAGAGAGTAAAAATGAAATAATTTGTTAAGTAGACCGGTGTAAGTCTTCCTTCAAAAAACGAAAGTGAGACAAGAACATTCATAGTTACTTGACCTCTGCTTGGATAACAATACAACCAAAAAGGATTTAGCCATTTGTTTCAGTTAAATCAAATCAATATAATTTTTATATTCATTCATAATATTTCCTTTGCAGTTATTGAGGTTGCGTCTGGCGAGTACGGGGATGATGTAGTGGCGCGGTTGCACAAGGCTTGGACATGCGTGGTAGAAGAAGGAAGACAGAGTGATACGTCAAGTGACAGATCGAGCTGTAGATCGGGCAAAGCATTAATGAGCAGTATTTTGCAACCTGATTGTACGGTTAAGAGTGTTAGTAAAGACGACCTCATTCATGCAGCCAGCCAGACAACACAGGTACTGTCAGGTGTTGCTGTGTCAGACAACACAGGTACTGTCAGGAGATGCGATAGGTTTAATAGAACCAGCGGGAAATACTTTAAGTACCCTAGTTCTTCTTTCGAGTTAGATGACATAGGTTCTGTAAGGGGTTGCTGCGGTAGGTTTCATATAACTAAACAATAACACATCTAGTGCGAAGTTTTAATTTCGAGTTAAACGGCACAGATACTGTCAGGGGTTGCGATAGTTTTTGTAGAGCTAGAGTAAAAAACATATAGTACCGGAGTTAGACGACATAGGTACTATCAGGAGTTGCTGCGGTAAGCTTGACAGAACTAAACAAGAACACATCTATTACATAGTTTTAATTTCTAGTTAGATGACACATGTACAGATACTGTCAGGTGGTGTTGCGATAGGTTTAGTAGACCTAGAGGCAAAAACGTTTTGTATCCTAGTTTTTCTTTCGAGCTAGACGAAATAGTTACTGTCAGGGGTTGCTGCAGTTGGTTTGATGTAACTAAAGGGGAACACATCTTATGCAAAGTTTTAATTTCGAGTTAAACGACACAGATACAGTCGTGGTGGTGATAGTTTTGATAGAATTAAACGGGAATATGCTCTCTAGTATACCCCAAGTTCTACTTTCGAGGGAAAGACATAGTTACTGACAAAAGTTTGATTAAAACTGCCAGAAGTGCATCGCTTACCAAATCTTACTGCTTTCCAGATAAAAAAAGATATTATCTCAAATCTGGGGAGAAAAGGAGTTCGATTAATTGTGAAAAGTCAGTCAATGACATTGGTTTCATGTTATCGCTTTCGAAGTAGTAAATACAGATGCTCAGGGAAGGAAAGTGGTTTAATAGACCCACTACTGTAGAGAGAAGAATACTTCAATTACATAAAGAGTTTGAACCTTTAACTCCAAATATGGGAGTGAAAGAAACATTATGACAAGACAGTTATCAATTTATAGATGATAGAATGACATTCTTAAACCTTTTACTAGCAACAACAAAACATTTTTTTTTAGTTTTTAATTTTTAATAAACTTAATAAAAATCACGAAACATGTTTCGGTAGAGCTCGCTGCCATCGTCAGTGCATTTGTTTACAGATTCATAAGTAATTAAATATATGTATGGTTGAAAAATTACCGTACAAAAAACAAAAGAAGCTAGCAATTGTATTATAAAGAAAGCTTTGATTGATATGCTTTACTTGGCTATTTAAACTGGGTATTTCTCGCTTGATATGTATAGCCTCTTTTATTCTTAGCGTAGATTCCGTCGCTGCGGAATCAAAAACTTGAAAGCAATGCTTTGAGCAAAGTTTAGAAGATGCTTCTTAGCGCTGTTGCTTTGCTAGGTGTTGGACTGTTTCTCCGACATAGTTGGCTGTACAGTTTTTGCTGCGAGCCGTCAGGCGAGTGGCAAAACTATTCTTGACGGGTTTCCTGTATTCTGCTCGGACGGTTCTGGGCACTTCCGGTCACTTTTATATCCGATCCATATCTCGATTTTTTTAAATGGGCGATGGATGATCCTCTGAACACAAAATACTTTGTAGTTAGCAGAGATGCCTATTGTAAGCAGGGTCAAAATTGCAAATTTCACGTGATCAGCAGAGCTGTTAAAATTAAACTTGCAAACAACTGATAAATGAGTTGTGTAAGATCGGCGATGTTATATGGGAGTGAAACATAGTGTTTGAGGGAAATGGAAATTTGAGAAGGACCGAGAGAGCAATAGTGAGGGCAATGTGTGGTGCAAAACTGGTGGAGAAAAAGAGGACAGAGGACCTAATGGTATTGAAGGAAACAGTGGTTCAGATGGCAAAGGCGAATGGAGTGACATGGTACGGGCATGTGTTGAGGAGGGATGATGGGCATGTTTTAAGAAAAGCATTGGAGTTTGAAGTGAAGGGCAAGAGGAAGCGAGGACGACCAATGGAGACGTGGAAGACGCAAGTGGAGAAGGAGAGCAAGAATGTTGGTTTGGAGAAGAGAATGCCATGAATCGAGCAAGATGGAGAGTGGGAGTTGGAAAGATTGCTGTTAGAGTGGGGTAAATCCGGCCACCCCCGTTTACGGGGATAAACCCGGATCAAAATTGGATAAATGAAATTGGATAAGTGATAAATATGATAAGGCATCTATAATTAATATAACACTCGCTGTACTTTACTTTCTCTAAGAGAAATTCATTTAGTGTGGATTTGACTTGAATAAAGTATTATTATAAATTTTCACTACCGTACAACTAACTTACCCATTTTTTTCTAGTTTGTGGTGCTTTTCAAGCGAGCAGTACTCTCCATTCTCCGTGACCGCGTGTTTACTCACCTAAGAATCATCTCCATAGCAGCAGTGGGACTTTTGATTGGCTTGTTGTACATGGGAATTGGTAACGATGGCAACAAGGTTTTCAACAACACCGGCTGCCTTTTCTTCTCGCTTCTGTTTCTAATGTTTACGTCACTGATGCCTACTGTTCTTACATGTAAGTCAGAACAATAAAAGTTAAAACGAGAAGCCATACCATTTTCTGATATTGAAGTTTAAGTTTAATATTTCGGCTGTCATCCGACGGCCATCTTCAGATTTTGTTAAGTAATACAAATCAAGGCAAATTTTATTTAGTTAACAGTGCCAAGGGAATTGATTGACCTTGCTCGTTTAATGTTGGTTTTTGTTCTTTAATAAACAATGCATCTGACAACTTTCTTTTTTTATAATCATTAAGGCCATCACTTAAAACTGAACATTGGTCAATATTTACAATATCAGAAAATGGAATGGCTTCTCGTTTTAACTTTTATTTTACAATTGTATGCTCGAATTAGTATACTTAAGTCACAACAAATGATGAGGGCAGACGGATCTCCTGATCAATTAATGTCTACGTCAGGGGTTCGTACGCTTCCTGGAAAGACCTGGAATTTTTTTTTTCTGATAGAAAGTCCTGGAAAATCCTGAGTTTTGCACGTTTATGAAATTTCGTTTAAATTCCTGAAAATACCTGGAAAATACAGCAAAGTGAAATACTCTCGATTGAATTTTTCTTTTGGTTGTTTTAGAAGTGCTTTAAATAATACAAGTATTTTTCAATGTAACTGACTGAAATTTCTGCAATTTTAAACGCAATATATGCATAAGTGAACTTGCTGTTTCAAGCTAATCAAAGTTTTTAAATTGAATATGAAGTAAAAAACAAGTTTGGCTCAAATGTTAGTTTAAGTTCTCAACACCCCAAATATCCAGTTTTAAACGAGCGAAAGCACTTCTATGTATTATTATGCCGGTTTAAAATCTCGAAAACGGCGTTTCAAGGTGTCTCCATTTTGCGCTCGGCCAACGGTCAAATTTTAACGGATATGTCGTAGCCATTGGTTCTGAGGTTTAAGATGTCATGGCTGAAAAAAAAGCAAAGAGAGCTTGAAAGCGAAAGGGACTCGGTAGAGTTGCTATCAGACATTTCTCCCTTTTCAATAAAGAACGCCTGAGAAACAAACCCTGTGCCGTCCTGTTGGTACCACTGGATTCGTCATGAGAGCCAAATTCGTCATCAGTCTTTTGAGAAACCTGTTTGGCCTTTTTTAGCTATTTTAAACAGCAAAAAAAATGTTTCTAAAACATTTTTACCAACTCAAATATTATATTTCGTAATGAGGGTGTTATAACCTTTCATTTTTCTGCAAAAACATTTTTTTACTTCCTATGCACTTTGAGCTTTCGTTGCAGTTCAAAAAAATTAGTAGTTTATACTAAAGTCTTTCACAATTGTTTATGTAGATTTTTTCATTTCAAAAGCAACATATGCACTTGGTGATAGTTTTGCATTTTGTTTTAGTCCTGTTCCAAAGTCGACAATTTTTAAAATAGTGCGTCTGAAGAACAAATTGAAAAACTCCTGGAATATTTTTTCCGACCAAGAGTACGAACCCGTACGTCGTTTAAACTATGTTGGTTTATTTTGTAGGGAAGACTACGAAGGCCCCTTTTCGAAATTATCTATTGTCTGGTGGAGGCTGCTACTTAGAATGACTATATAAATAGGAAGATACAAGAATGAATAAAATAGCTAACTTGAAGCCACTATATTGGGCACTATGGCCATGTTGGTAGCGGCCTTTACCCCTTAAAACTACCATAAAAAACATGGCTGCTAGCAATCAGGCTCACTATTTTTATGGTAGTTTTAAGGGGTAAAGCCCCATACCAACGTGGCCATAGTGCCCAATATAGTGGCTGCAAGATAGCCATTAGCACGTTTGTGCTATATATACTAAAGTAATAGTCTGTTTGAGAAATTGTAAAAAGTAAAAAAAAAGTAGATACATGAGATTGAATGGATAGTTTTACCAGACTCCGTCATCGTGTCAAACCAGCAAAGAAATCATTTTTGTACCAAAATAGTGTCATAGGGAAAATATCCCCTATATTCTTCTCAATTTTTTTTCTTCTTTTTAAACGAACTAAAATGTTGATCATAAACTCAACCGTATTTACTCCAGTAACTCATAAAAATACTACTTCTTCTACTAATATTACTTCTTTTCTGTATTTCAGTTCCTATGGAAAAGCTTGTGTTTATACGGGAGCACCTGAATAACTGGTATAGTTTGAAATCTTACTATCTGGCTAAAACAATGGCCGATGTTCCGTTTCAGGTCAGTAGCTTGGAATTTGGTCAGATTTGGACGAATTTCGCTTTCGTCCCTCGTACCTAAATGCTTGTTGTGATTCATTTGTAAGAGATATCCAAAACTGTCTAAAACAACTCCAGTTTCCGAAAGCCGAGGATTTGGTATCAGTCAAGCGTTGGATGTTGTCCTTAAGTAGCATAGTGTCATAAAGTCAGACGAGTAAATCAAGTGAGGCAGATATACTACGACAATTTAGTTTAGTTTTCACAACGTTCGCCGATCTGCGGCATCATCAGGGAATGAAGATGGAATCGTTGAAGTGAAGAATATATCGGGCGAGGTGTTAGGCTAGGCAATAGCAAACAAAGGGGCAAAGGTAGATATGTAAATGCCGGCGGTGGAAATAGTAACAACAATAGGAGTTTAAAAAATAAAGGAACAAATGCAGATACATAAATGTGGTAGAAATAGTTAAATAAAATAGATTTAAAATATTTGTTCTATTTTTTTTTACTATTTCTACCGCATTTACATATCTGCCTTTGCCCCTTTGTTTGCTATTGCCTAGCCTAACACCTCGCCCGATATACTCTTCACTTCAATGAATCCACCTTCATTTCCTGATGATGCCGTAGATCGGCGAAACCTTGGAAAATTAACTTAATTGTCGTAGCATATCTGGCCTCACTTGATTTACTCGTCTGACTTTATTTGGTATTAGGTTGAGTAGTCTAGTCCAGCACTCTTCTGCTTCTTCAAATTTCAGGGATCAATCCTAGTTTCTGGTAAACTACTGACCCACCCCTGCCTATGGTTAACCCTAACCCTAACCATTAGTATCCTAACCTTAACCCTTGGGAGGGGTGGGTCAATAGTTTACCAGAAACCGGAACTGATCCAATTTCAGAGTGCTTCCTCTACTCAGCCTATCGTGCAATTGACTTGTGAGTTTTAGACGTTTGTTCATCATCCTTGTACAAGTATGTTGAAGATATTTTAAAGGTTTTGCTTCCTAAATTTGCGGTTCCAGCAACGGAACACGCCTTGCCTATCCTCGCATTAAATCCAAAAAGCTCTTGCTAACCGCGCATATATGCTTGCTGCATCTACTCTCTAAAACAATCTGCCTGCTGACCTCCGTACTTGTCAAACAATTGAACTATTCAAGTCCAAACTGAAAACCCACCTTTTTAATATTGCTTTCAGTGAATATTTTTTTTACTAGTTTTAGCTTTTCTGAAGTATAATCGTATAGTTTTATTTATTATTATCAATTTATTCTTATTAATTTACATGTTTTTTTGAGAACTTGTTACGCGCATAGAACATTTTGTGAATTTGCGCGCTATAAGAACATTATTATCTTAGTCGATGTTTTTATTTCATTTCTGTCCTTCATTTGCTGGACTATAAACCCAAGAAACCTTAATCCTAGATACTTCTGATGGAAAACGCTACATTTCAGAGGCATAATTTATGCTTTGTCTATACACGAGAAATTTTTCCTTGACAAACTTACTCGTCAATTTTTACTACTCGCTTAGATGATCAACAAATTGTCCTTGAAAGTTTTCCATTGACATGGTTTTCTTGACCGTGTAAACGACGGGCAAGCTTTCCTTGATAAGTTTCGGCTTAGTAAATCAACCACTTGCAAACTTTTTCTTGTTGTCCGTGAATTTCAGACTCGATAATGTTTCCTTGTCAAGGAAAAACTGTCCTCTTTTCTCCATCTATATACACAAACAATTACTTTTCCATGTAAAGGAAAACTTGTCAGAGGAAAATTGCTCGTGTAGACGAGATTTTATCCGGGAAATTATGAAATTATAGCAGTGAGGTTGGTGGGCATGTCGAGCTTCCAAACATATGGCGCGCATACATATATTACTGTAAATATTCAGAAATTTTGTTCGCCAGTAACTCCGTAAAAAATGCTTTTTTGCTCCAAAAATATATAGTTGGTCTTCGATTGAACAGAAGTTAAATAATTCACTTTGGCGTTCGAGAAGCTGCGATTGTTTTCAACGCAGTTCTGCGTAAATCAGGGTGTTTTGTTATAAGTAGTGGTAAGAGCGTAATGCTTGTTTTTTATGATAGTTTAAAGAGGTAAAGCCCGTTACCAACGTGGCCGTAGTGCCCCATATAGTGGCTTCAAGTAAGCTACTAGCACGTTTGTGCTATCTATACTTGTGTTGTTATAAGTCTCAAATTACACAAAGCTAATTTATAAAGCAACTGCTCCTTTCTTTGGAATCAACTTTGCCCCAAAACACCAGTCTTTAAAGTGAAGTAAACTGGGCAAGGAGGAATTCTGTCGTATTTTCAACAAATGGCATTAACTGAATGTGCTTATTTGTGTCGTTTCCAGGTAATCTTTCCTGTCATCTATTGTACGATCGTATACTTCATGACGAACCAACCCAGCGAGGGACTCCGATACACACAGTTTGTGGCTATTACCATCCTTACATGTCTCGTTGCCCAGTCAATAGGACTGCTGATAGGAACAGTAGCTCCCAGTCTACCGGTAGGTTCTCATGGATATTTCGAATGCTAACATCAAGTTGTATTTAGTTCGTTTAAACTTCCAGGGGGATACTTTAGAAATTTATGAGTGGGGATGTATCGCTGGAACCTTGGAATCCCTATACTTATATCAGATCTAGTTCAGCTGAATTTCGTGCAAGGCCTAAATTATTTATTTTAACTAGTATCAAAACCACCAATATCCGTCAGAGTCGCGATATATGTAGTAGTGTTTCATGATAGCCATCTGTCGGCACCGTTGAAGATGAGTTGCCTAGATTAAAAAATATAGCGCACTATCGGTAAGTTCAAACCCTTTAAAAGCGTGAAGTGATTATTTCACTTTTCCAAACGTTTATTCACATGGCGTGTTATCGTACGTGCAGAATAGAAGAAGAAGAGGAGGATTTAGGGGATCTTTTCATCTCTGCTGACACTCAAAATCTAAACTGTCAGCCCACCCATTCTTCAGAGTCCTCAACTGGAGAAACTAGTTCACCTTTTTCGTAACGCAGTCCTGACTCTTGGACAAAGTAAAGTAGAAGCGTTATGCTTGTGGGATGTGGCTGGAATATTAGATATAACAGTGTTGTGGTAATGACACA
>JANCMA020031324.1:0-16694 GCA_024336925.2 Zoanthus solanderi
ATCCACGTATTTATTTAGTAATATATATATTTTTTTGCTATTTTATTTTTCTTGATTTCTTATCAGTGATTTTATAAAACCGAGTTTAATACAGATAAGGCAGCTTAAATGCCATAAGCCAACGGCTTCTACTTTAAATTGCCTTACCATTAGAGTAATGAATTATGTAAAATTACTAGCATCTCGACTGTATTTTATCTTCCTTGTATTAAGTGAACTCTGTTTATTATTTATATTCCTATGTAACTTTGTAAAAGCATTACATTATTACTAGTTGTAGGTATTAAAATTGTATAATATTCTGATGGGTTAAAATAAATATATATTGATATATTGATATTGATTGAACCGCAAAGCGAATTCAATATCAACAGTTGTAAACAGAAACCGTAAATGTTGATCAATCTCATTGCCTAACGCTCAACTTTTTGATTGCAAAAAATCCTATAAGAAGGCTGAGCGAAAACATTTTCGTTTTCAATTAACATATTTCATTACTTTTGTAGAATATTTAGAATTAACAACAATTTAGAAAAACAAATTTTTAACTTTTATTGTCAAATAAACTCTGTTGTAAGGAAGAACTAATGTGCTGTTTCTGATCCAAACTTTTTCTTCGTTAAGGCAAAAGTAGCTGAGTTTTTAACTTCCACTATTGTTTTTCACCTTCTAAGCATCACCAAAGTGTGCGGAACAAAAACGTGTCGTGTTTTATAATTTTTCTTAGAATATTGTAAGAATTTTAATAAAGAGCCGCAAAAATCGATTTATAAAAAGTCAACAAGCAGTTGTTTTTAAAATCGTCGACACTCTTTTGGTCTTTCAGTATTGCTCTATTGCTGTGCCAAATTTTGAGGCAAAATTGCAAAAGTTGGATGATTTATGACCTTTTTTACAATACTCTTTAAAGCAAAAATTTAGATCGAGAAAAGATGTTTTGAAAAAAGAGCAGACTCTATCGTAAATATCACACTTTAAAATCTCTCTACCTCCATGAGACGGCATCCAATCATACGCATCGTATCAAAACACACTTATTTCGGGTTAACAGTCCGGGTGGCATTTTGGCGTGCTGTCCCAGGTTAAACGATCGTATATCAAGATTTCAGTCGAACAAATTTTATCTAGCCTTTATCAGTATTTCTAGTTTTTCTATTAGCGATTTTGAGAATATTTTTGTTGTATTTGAATTCGTGAGCTGTGTGAATTTCACTGCTATTCTATCATTTTTACTTACCAATCTATAGGTCATGGACAAGGTTTTAAACTAAATAGGATGAAGTAAAATGGTCTTTTCTTTTGCTATTTTAGTGGTTCCTAAAGGACCGTTTGTTATTGATTTAGTAAATACGTTCTTAGTGACCAGAGGCCTTCCCATGCCGCTCGACGACAATCGGCAAAACCTTATGTAGATGGCTGATATATGTTCTGCAGTTCTTTGGCACTACTCTCTCCGTCCAGAAGTTGCTACAAGATTACCACTGCACCTCCACATGAAGTCTCCCCTATTCATCCTCTTTTCCATAGCTTTAGAAATAACAATTTCTTTTGGAAACCCCTTTCTGTTATGCTTAATTGTTCCACAGGAAGTACTTTTTTATTCTCAAACTCTAGAAATAGCTAGGGATCACAATAAAAATTTCCATGTAAAGATGATAGTGCATGTTTTCTAATGGGGTCATCAAATGGTTGACAACCCTTCTCGCCTAATTGTGTTCAGTTTGCTTCCCTTCTTTTCCGAGATAAACTTGAAACCGAAAGACATATCCAGTTTTGGCTTCACGCAAGACCCACAATTTGATTCCCCACCTGACAGGCTTGTTCTTTTTATATTGCTTGAAACTTAGTCTGCCTTTGTGGGGAATCATTGTTTCGTCAATGGAAACATTACATCCAAGTAGATAAAGTTCTTGAGCATTCTCAAAATAATATTCAAAAATGAACGTACACGAAATATTTTGTCAAAACCTTTGACAAAGCAGTTTCGTTATCCGCAAGGTGAAAATATCTCCATATTTGCATGTAACGTGTGCGAGACCATTATAGAACTAACAGCCTGTTGCTGTATCAAAACATCAGTACTCCAGTACATACGAAGCCATGGTAATTTAACAATTCCCATATAAACTGTAATACCAATAAAGGCTTTCATTTCCTCTACGTCTACAGGACTCCATTCACTGTTATGTTTACTTGGGTTGGCTGGCTTCTGTTGCATATGACAGCGGTTTGTTTCTACTGTCATAATTTACCAAATATCATCAGTACACATTACATTGAAAAAATATCTTCTTATGTGTTGTCTCCAAAAGGATAGTGTTGACTTGGACTGGGATGGGGCTCCGTAAAAGAACGATTATCATTTGAGGCAACATAATTTCTTGACCATTGAATTGGGGGATTTTGTTGTTATTGTTGTTGAGCTCCTGCTCGTCAATTCCCGCGTCCCCTTTGTCGTCCACAAAACCTTCCGCTCGCTCTTCCTCTGCCTCCACGGCCTCTAAGTCGAATAGGGCTATGATCACGTAAATTTTCGTGATCTAACATGAAACCAAAAGAAATACACCAAACCACGCTTGTTCCTTGTTATATTTAACTTCTGAACATAGCTAAATAAAAGCTATTAAAAGATCTTTCGAAAATCAAGTAAAAACAGTGTGTATGAAAGTAAACAAGACAATACTAACCACTTTCCGGCTCGGATTGTTCTGAAAATGACGAATACTGTTCCTCAGATTTACTCGATGAATATCCATGGTGATCGGACAATTCTTGTTCACTTTTACTTGTAAATTATCGTCATTATTTTCATCAGAATTGTCCCTGAGAACTTCTCGAAGAACTTCATCTACAGGAATATACCTTGACGCCATTTTTAAAGCACCCTTGTGGAATTTAGTTGAGGTTTTTCAAAGAAATCGATCGAAATTTTGATGAAAACACGAGGTTAAACAACGCAAAGCGAAGAATTATTATAAAGTTACCCATAATTTCTTTCTTAGTTGCAAAAAAGTCCGTTTTAGGAGTCCCCTGGTGCAAAATTTCCATATGCACGTGGTTCGTACGAATTCGTCCGATTGGGATTTAAAGGGTTAATCAGTCTGTCAATGTACTTGCTCTGAATGTTGACAAGTTCATCAGCATCCCTTCTGGAAATTTTCAGTTCTGTAGCAATGAATCTGTTGCCATCAATGTCCTTTTCCAGGGCATCCAAGGCAGTGCTTTCTGCTTTGATTGTTTCAAGGTGCGATTTTGTGTGTGCAATGGCTGGTAGTATTGCAGAAAAATTGAACTTGCCTGCCTGAAAGGCTTTGGACAAGTGTGACAATTTGGCAACACCTCTGCAAGGATGTCGATGGTTCCTAGAAACTTGACTTTTTAAAGCTTCTGGAGGAAGTTTTCCACTTTTTCCTCGTAGTCGTTGTGAATAGTGGACATCCTTTGAAAGCGTTCATTTTCGATACTTCGAGCATGAATTCTAGACTGCTTGTGGTCATTGAGGTGCTGCTAGTTTGTATCTCTTTGAGGGAACAATAAAAGCATTACTAGTCTCTAACACTGCTTTCGGAACGATGTTTCAGACAAAGCAGGCAGAACATCCCCTGTACTTTGCCTTCTTCTAGGAAACATTGCCACCAGTAGTTGCTGGACAGCCAGTGATGCTTGAACTTATCCTTGGAACCATCAGTCTTGAATGCTGCTTTTTCATTTCTCAAACTCGAGCACTTCACTTCTGTGCAAGTAACAAAATTATGAACATTCGCTGGAAGACTGTCTGATTTGGTAAGTTTTAATAACATTGTGTTTATCTCATTAGCATCAAGCAAAATTTGATCATGATTTAAATATGTCACAGTCGCATGAGTAGGTTGAGCTTGAGTTGGAGTGGGGGTTGTTTGCTCAGCTTGAGCTGGAGTGGGGGTTGTTTGCTCAGCTTGAGCTGTATTATCTATCACTTGAATTGGACTGGATGGACCAGTAGTTGGTTCAACTGTAACTGAGTCAGATTCAGTTGTCTTATTTTCTACACACAAGGAAAAAAAATGATTCAGTTGTATCCAGAAAGCATCAACACAAAATTATTTGATATAAACACGACCATTTGCAATCGATCACGGTGTTAAATTAAGTTAATTGTAAAAAATGCAGATTAGGAAAATTTCGAACAAATTTTTCAAATCCTTTGGGCAATACAACGTACATATGCAAAAGTATAGGTCACGGTAAATCGGTGATTTATCGAAGGAATGCAGAGAAGTCCTTAGAAAGTTTAAGATTCTAATCAAACTCTTCAAATCCTTTGAGGAAAACACTATAAATGCAAAACTATCGACTTCTAAAACTACTCACCTGATATCTTGCAAAAGATATATATGTATATGTAAATTTTTGCATTAGTATCCTCAGCACGAGCACGTTTGGATGCCTTTGGCGTCTAAGCCATCTTGTTTATAACTGGAAGAACATTGATTGCTGACCGTTCAGGCGGCTCATTTTCCCACACAAAGTACAAGGTGTTCCTTGGCTCCAGTTACCTCGCCACTCTGAAATATTCGTTCACTCATTCGTCCCTATGCAGCTCGAGTCACAGAAAGCGTTCGTATATGGTTTTTAGTCCCAATTTGATCTAGAAGAGGCTTCATATCCATTCATCAAGAGCTTAGAGTGAATTGCTTACAGATTTATGGCAAGTTAAAACTTAAACCTGATTTATTTTTATGAACTTTTAAGTGTGTAGTAGGCGGCAGATATTTTTTAGAAGGCAGCAAAATTGCCTGCTGCCGGTACATTTTGACTGGGCTGTCCAGATACTGGAATATCAATAACTGGATTTTCTTCAAGGTCAGCATTCTCCTCCAGCAATTTTTTCCTCAGTTCTTTGCCAGCTTCCTTGAGTTTTTCTTGAAGAACAATGTTTTTCGCTGAGTGAATACCCTTTATGTGGTCTTGAAATGATTTTTCAGTTGCTAGAGGGGGCGAATTTATGATTTTACAAAAAACAAAAATTTTTAAATTTTAAGCGAAAATGACCCAAACAAAAGTAAAGCCTTCCCAATAGAAGCAGCTCTTGAAACTTTTTATTCTTATCGGTGATTAAAATTATTCAATAGGAGAGAGCATAAGAGCCAATCAATGAACCATATCACATTCCATTTTAAACTAAGATAGATAGATAGATAGATAGATAGATACTCCTTTATTTAAAATTAAAAATCTAGAAAAATATCCAGGGTTGTCCATTCAGGTGGCCATAAAGGCCAATTCTGCTATCAATAGGAGCCCTGGGCATAGACTAGAATATAAATATAAAAAGATGAAAATTAAATAATATCTAAGCTAAAAATATAAAATCTAGCTTAGCTAGCGCTTAGCTCTCTCAGTCCGAACCAACGGAAGGTGGAGGCGATTGCTCTGGCGGGTTGTTCTCTTACATACATCTCTATAAAAATATTGGGGACATTGTCCATTAAGGCTCTTCTTAACTAATTTATATACATTTTGATCGCGCCTCATTTTTAGCGTATTCCATTTCAGAAATTCTATGGCGCTATTGCTGTCTGGTGTTTGGGCAACAATGTGCACTGCTCGATTTTGCAGGCGTTCGAGAGTTCCACTATTTACTTCCCCGCAGCATGCCCAAACACCAGAACAGTAGTCAATAATTGGCCTTATCATATATATATATACAGTGCTTGCACTATGAGATGTTATATGGCGGCGCACACGCCCAAGCATACCAACACCCTTACCAGCTTTACATAAAATAGACTTAATGTGCTCGTTCCAACTGAGCCGTTCATCAAAGACAACTCCTAGGTATCTAAATTCAGTTACTCGCTTGATTGGGATCCCATTAATATTTAAAGAAAAGCTATCAATATTAGAAAGTCTTGAGGGAGTCCCAAATACCAAGATTTTTCCTTTTAATTATTAAAAAATTATATCTTCATCGCGCGTAGTGAAGTTACTATTTTTATCACTCACTTGTGAGGATATTGGTGTCGCCATGGTTACTAACATGATTAGACAATTATAAGAAAACTTCCCGCTCAGGCGCGCGCGGCCGGTTCTTTTGAAATTTCTGTCACAAAATGACCACTTTAAATGAACTATTTTGCTGTGTCGAAAATTAATTTAAGAAATCATGGTCATGTAACATCTTGTATTTATATGACATTACATCACCGCTTGGAGATACGAAATACTTTCAGCACTCGAAGATAAAATTCGTATCCAGCGCGGTCATGTAATATCTTTTATTTGTTTGAAGGCATCTCAAAGACAAAGATTTTACAATCATTTTAGTTCCTAGAAGCCGTACGCTATTAATTCAGGTACTAACCTTCACCAACCGCTGCTTCCTCCGTATTTCTGTCTTCTCTCTTCCCATCAACTGGTTCCAGATATGAGGCTGGTGCCCAACCCACGACACCACCAGAGTCTACCATCCACCACCCTGGGGAGGATCAAGGGGTGGGAGCGAGAATATATCATAAGCCTAGTGCAACACTATTGTGTTATAAAGATGAACCTTATATGGCAATGATGACGATGCTTATGATTATGTATAGGGGTATTTGTGGACGTAATTATGGAAAGAAAGTAGACACACATTTAGTTATATACACATGCCCTAATACAGACATTAGAGACTTTAAGAAACGATAACGGGAGCAATGACAACTGCGGTTGTGAAAAATATTATTTCTTATTTAGTTTTTCTGTTTTAGATCATCGATAACTTTCCCCTTTAGACTTTGCACGAGATTATCGAACAGAATAAGACAAAAGGTTCAGCCTCGAAGGCAAACAAAGATTGTCAAATTTTGTTGTTTGAAGTTCACGTTGTCCACAGAACCCCAAAAGTGAGCTTTCTGCGGCGTATCAGTGAGGACGACGGTGTGAAAATGGTCGGCACGCTACATTCCAGCGTGCAACTTTTGTATTCAAGAGTCAAGGCTATTTTTCTTTGCCTACCTTGTATCTTAAATTCCCAATTAATGTAGACAGCAACACATGTAGTCATAAATGCATAAACACAACGCCGACAAAACTGAATTAGATGTAGACTCAAACAAAGACGAGGACGTAACTGAAGAAGACAAACGCAGAGAGGTTAACTCCTTACACTATTACAGCGCAAGTCAAAGTTTTCTTAAATCAACACGCAAGCTACTCTACTCACCATAATCGTGTTTCTCGATAACATGAACGGTGTTTCCTGCACTGAGGGTTATGTCTTTATGGTAAAGATGTTCGTAGTCTTCCAATACGCGGTACTCCTCCATAAGCACCGGGCTGCTGATGTCTTTGACTATTGAGTAGAAAAAATATAACTGTCTCCGAGATGATTTCATATAAATACCCATACTGCAACATTATCATTCAATGACGAAACATTTTACGCTTTGGAAATTCTTAGATACTTCGGAAAAAACTACTTCTCCTAATTTCTTCTAAGTATAAAATATTTTACCTAGTTTCCATGTAGATATAATTATTTTTCCAACTATTGTTAATAAAATTTAAATAATCATGATTAAGGTCTTACGAGGAAAATAAGTTCAGCTTGATACGACTTGTTTGAAAGTAGCAACATGAACAATTAAGCAAAACATGAACTTCAAGCTCGTTAAGCTAACTAAAGCTTGATACCACTTACTTGAAAGTACAGGGTCGGCCAGGGTTTTTGGTTACACGCTATTTCGGGGTATTTGAGTATAAGGTATAAGGTATTTTAATGCTAAAAATTGGGTATTTTTGACTAACTTTGGGTATAAAGTATATCATGTTTTTTCAAATTTTAGTATTTTACATGAATTCTAAATTATCTTTGGGTATATTGGATCTTTTTTTTTCCTTGGCCGACCCTGAAAGTAGCTTAAACGAATTAAGCGAAAAACAAAAACAAAAACAAAATTGTTGTTTACTAACATAAGAACGTGGTTACACAACAAACTAATCACTAGGCAAGAAAAAACAAACCTCTAAGATTATTACAATCTTAGGCTTTATACTCTTCAAAAATTAAAACAAAACGGTAGCAGGCATCGAGTTCTTTTTTACGTGCGAGTAGCCTTCTGGGATGCTTAACAGGAAAAGAGTAATGCAAGCTAGTTCGGCTACCAAGCCGAATCACTTATTATAGATAAATTTTAAATCAAACAATCTCTCAACAAACAAGTTAAGAATGTCAATTTTAAAATTATAAATCAATTGTAAATCAGTCTGAAGTCATACTTGCGCTTCTCTTACGCCAATGAGGCCGCCTTCGGGGTGTTTTCTTACTTGTTTTGGCTTGCTTCTCCTCTAGTTTCCGTCTGATGAGGTCCAGAAAACCGGTTGGTCAAAGAGACAAATAAAATAAATTTACACCATCCGTCACCAGCACCATCATCGAACATTACCGTCATCATCAACAACAACAATTTCACCACATCCTTGATCATCAATAACACCACCATCGTCAGCAACATCAACAACACCATCATCGTCAGCATCATCGTCAGCATCATCGTCAACAACAACAACACTATCATCGCCAGCATCATTAACAACACCACCACCATTATCGTTAGATTCATCATCAACACCAACACCATCATCGTCAGGATCATCATCAATAACAACACCATCATCGTCAGCTTCATCATCAACAACAACAACACAACCATCATTGTCATCATCATCATCAAAACAGCACCAGGGTTCGAAATTGCGCTTTCCTGGTCGCCAATGCGACTAAAAATCTTGCACTGGCGACCAGAATTTCACAACTGGTCGCTGAGCGGGCGATTAACTATTTTATGTCACGATAATTATATTTATACAAATAAAATCGATTAAAATAAAATTCAAACCCGCCCGCCAATTAGTCATTCATTTTTTACCTTTTTGCTAATTTTGAAGGCCTTTCGGCTTTGTTCTGATTTTTAAAAGAAACATTGGCGACCAAAAATTTTGGTTTGTGTTTCGCTGCGAAGGAAAAATTTTATTGATACTTTTTGGCGAGCACGTTTTTTCATAGGCTACTGAAAAAAATTTCATGCGCCTGCCTAAACAAGTTAATTTCGGACCCTAAACACCACGCACCATCTTCGTCATCTAATTTTAACTTTATTATCGTTAGCACCATCAGTTACCCTCGGCATTGTGTATCCGACAGTATTACGACAAATGATTATTATCTATTAGTTTTGGCAAGTGTTTTCAACTACTTTTAAAGTTTTTCTCTGTATCCCATTACTTACAACTTGCTGCTGGTCAAATCTTCAGGCGCTGGAGTAAAAAACTCCTCCACTATGTCACAATCCGAAATCGAAGGTGGAAGATCGATCAGATTCTAAAACAAAGTAGAAAATGAACAAGAAGTAAAACTAGCCAGCCTTTACAGTGAAATTTGGTCTAAATTCTTAGTCAAATGGGGGCCTAGCTCTTCATCTTGAATTGCTTCTAAAGCAAAAATTCAGCATTTTTAGCTATATTCAACATACTTAAGCAAGAACCCAGAGCTTAAAATGTTGTCCATCATTCTTTTACAATACAAAAAATTGATAAATATAAATACAAGTTTATACCGTGTTGAGAAGTTGGTAATTAACTTTTCGGACTTTAGTCCCTCGTTGGAGTGAACATCAGTTATTAGAGAGCTTAAGCACCAGGCGTTCTTGTTGTCACGGAGGCCAACCGGAACTAAACTGTCAGCAGATGTCGCGTACCTGAACACGTCATGCGGTCGTGGTTGTCGTCACGGAGACCTACAAGCCGCTTTTTGCCTCCGTGTTGGTCTGTCAGAACTGCGAAGTTTTTTTTTTTTATCAAACGAAGGCTTCAAGCACTGAACAAATCGTCAGTAAATCTTTGTAAGTAAATCATTTACTCAAATTACTTTAACACTGACTTTTGCTCCAGGTTCTTGCCGTGTGTGTAACCAATTTTACAATTAAATGTTTGCTTACCACTGGGTTTCGCGCCTTTTTACCCTGCGTGCGTGCGTCCGTCGTTGTAATACGCGCGCTGCTTAAGTTAAAAATTCGCGTCAAAAACGCCGTTCTCGATCCAGTCCACTCACTGAAATAGACCTCCGTCGTGAAGAAATGTTCCGTTGCTCAAGTTCTGTAATATTAGTTGTTGAAGAACTTCAAAATCGAAGTAATTGCGTAGCTAACATTTTAAATTATTCTTGAAAATTCAATATTACTCGGCGTTTACAATTGCTATTAACTTGACGAATCGAAGAGTGTTACTTATAACATTTCACGTACCAATGCCGTCCGTCCACTGCGGGAATACATGAACAGCAGTTAGTAATAGCTGTAAATTAGAACTAACGAACCTACAAATGTACCTCTACTGTTTTAATTTTTGTATCTTTCATTCCTACTGGCTTCCTTTTGGATCATGTTCAAGTAAGGTATCCATTCTTCAGAATTCGTTTACTTTGTGCCTCATTACTGATTAAGAATTTAAACGTGGGCAGCTGCATAATGAATCCCGTAGTTCGAAACATGCTCATAACAGTTGTAATTTTCATACTTTTTCAGGCGGATGCTTTGACAAAACAATTTGGAGATCTTCAGGGGGAACACAGAGAGTTGAAGCTAGCTGCTGCACACATTGAAGACGCGTTGACGGGAAGGTAAGATTTACCTTGACGCTATATCCAGTTGTGTCACTCGACATGTATGTTACATGTTACCAGTGATGCCAGCCCAAATTTAGGTAGGGGGAAGGGATTTCGGGAGTTACCCTAGTAAAGAGCTAATTCCTTTACAATCCAAGTGGCCCATGGCGCCGGTGCTTATCTCTGGTTTCTGTTAAGCGGATAAGGATCTTTGACTCCCCCTGTGCGGGACAGTAATCCATTGCAGGTTCGCTCCCAGCAGACGCTGGTACTCGTTTATACTTACCCCGGAAGGATGGAAAGCTGAGTTAGCTTAGGCGGAAAAGAGGTCACACAAATGTTCAAATCTTGGCAGAGCCGGGATCGAACTGGGGCCTTGTGGTCGGAAGGCATAAATCTTACAACTGCGCCAAACATGCCCGCCCCTTACTCTAGTAAAGGATAGTAAGACTTACCTGAACTAGCTCTGATATAGGCTTAGGGTTCCAGGGTTTCAGCGGCACACCCCACCCAGAAATGTCTAAATTATTTTCACCCTGGGACATAGTCAAGCAAGCATTCAACTCGTGTTTTATGGACCCATATATTTGTTCTATATTTTAGGGGTTCCTATGGCAAAGCACGATCCTATTTTAAACCATGGCTTGCAAGAAGGTTGGTAAAGGAAACAGATTTCTTTTTTAAGTATTTTATATTCTTCATTCACAAAACCTGATCATATTGTTATGGTAATTTGAATTAAACTATTATGTGATATCGAGCAATGAAGAAAAATCTTTGGTAATCCGTCTTACAGAATTTCTTTAATAGAGACAGGGCTTTAATTTTCTCGCCCCCGCAGCCTATAAATCTTATTAGAAATTGAACAACCCAAACCGTGCTCCTAAGTTAGTAACGAGAACCAAATATCAAAACATTCGATGAAATTTGCCTAAATCTGGGTGACCGTAAAAGAAAATTTAACAAATTATCTTGCTTTAGAATTCATTAGGAGTCCTTTGGGACAGGTCCTTGTTGTGATTTTTTCCACAATTCTACGTTGGTAACTTTGTCAATCCACCGGATGCCAAGTATCCAACTTTGGTTATGGAGCGCTTAATTGTTCTTCATGTTTCCGAGCCATATAGTAGAACTGATCTTATGTTAGAGTTGAAGAGTCATAGCTTAGTTTGAGGTCTGAAGTTTCTCGATTTCCATATATTCTTCATCATTAGGAATGCGTTACGTGCTTTCTGTAATTCTTGCCTTTACATCTTCGTCTGAACCTCCAGTCTTGCTGACTATACTCCCAAGGTGGGTAAATGAATCCACATCTTCAATCGGTTAACCTCTGTGCGATATTGAGTTGGTTTTTGCCTTGCTCACTCTTAAAACCTTAGTCTTTCTTCTGTGTATGTTAAGTCCCACTTGTTGGGCTGTGGTTTCGAGTACAGACGTCTTCCCTAGCATCTGGTTGTAGCTGTGAGACGAAAGAGCTAGATCTTCCGCGAAGTCTAGGTCATCTAATTGTGACCAGATCGTCCACTGTATAACGCTTCTTTTGTTGGCTGTAGTTTCTTGCATCATCCAGTCAATTGCTGGTAAGAACAGAAAAGGTGAATGTAGACAGCCTTGTCAAACTCCGGTCAGTACATTAAAAGTTTCGCTGGTCTTGCCTTTATGAATAACTCTGTTGGACATGCCACTGTAAGAGCTGCGTATTATGGTCACGATCTTCTCTGGAACCCCATAATGTTTTAAAAGTTTCCACAAGCTTTCTCTGTCCAAACTGTCGAACACTTTCTCGAAATCGATGAAACTAACAAATAGTGCTGAATTCCATTCCAAATTCTATTCCAGTGGTTGTTCTACTCTAATGCGAAGCATCGCGGTTTGGTCCGTACATGACCTTCTTTTTCTGAAACGTGCTTGATTTTCTCTGAGATTCAGATCCACAGCTATTTTCAGCCTTTCAAGAATTACTCTATTGAAAACTTTCCCTAGAACTGATAAGAGAGATATGCCCCTGTAGTTATCGCAGTTCTATTAATCTCATTTTTTAGGAATTTTGACGAGATCACCTAATTTCCAATCATTGGGTACAATTTCTTTGATCCATATGGCCTCAATTAGCTCACAAAAGATTTCCATCATTGTGTTGATAACCGCTCTCAGAGCTTCAGGCGGAATGTGGTCAGGTCCGACAGCTTTTTTATTCTTCAAATGTTTGATTGCTCTCTTTATTCCTCTTTGCTTGGTCGTTTACAGCTAATATCAAGGTCAACTTCGGCTGGAAAGAGTTCCGGGGTGATGGTGGGGACAGGTCTATTTAAAAGTTCTTTACAATGCTCCGCTCATCTTTCCAACTGGTCATCTGTATTGGTCAAAATTTCCCCCTTCTTATTGTTTATTGACGTCATTACCTGACGTTGTTTCCCAGAAAGAGTTTTGTTATCTTAGGTTATCATATCTCTTAGGTTACCTTTACCGGCGGATTCTTGTTCTTCGATTGCAAGTTGTTCTACATAGTTTCTCTTGAATGATCTGATGCTGCGCTTTACTTCCTTGTGCACTTCCGTATACCACAATTGGGCTTTTGATTTAGCTGCTCGTATTTTTCTGACGTTTAGGACTTGTTTCGCTTTTTTTTCCCTGGACCTTCTTTAAGGTGTTGATTGATATCTACTCTTTCTGTTGGAACGTCTTCTTACCTAAAACTTCTGGGCATGTAGTGTTCAATGTTTCTTTTACATGGCTCCATTTATCATTCACAGGCTCGTTTTAATCTTTGAGCAGATCCTATAAGATTTTGTATCTGTTTGATAGACAGCATCGGAATTGCTCGAGATTTTCTTGACCTATTAGGGCAGTAACATTATATTTAACTCTAGTATTCGGCAGTGTCCAACTCTTCTTAAGTTTCAGCTTCAGTCTTGCCAGCACAAGATGATGATTAGAGGCTGCGTCTGCTCCTCGTAAAACGCGTTCATCTTGCAAAGATGGTCTGAATTTCTGGTTGATACAAACATGATCTTTCTGGTTTTCAGTCTTGTGGTCGGGCGAAACTCAAGTTCCCTTGTGAATACGTCTATGTGGGAATATGCTACCCCCAATAACCATTCTATTGAACGCACACTAGTCCATAAACAGTCCGCCATTTTCGTTTACGGTGCCAAGTCCTTGCTGTCCCATCACTTCTTCAAAACCTCTTTTAATTAAACCGATCTTCGCGTTGAAATCCCCCATGAGTATGACTACGTCCTTGTTCTTCTGTTTGTCGAGTACACTCTGTAAACGGTTGTAAAAGATCTCCTTCGTTTCATCATTACTATCATTTGTCGGAGCGTAACACTTTACAACGTTCAGTTTTATCTTCTCTTTCTTCGTATTCAATCTCGCTGATATAATCCTTGGGCCAGAAGAACTAAACCAGTATTTGAAGTGTTTTCACAAATCGCCATCTTATCAAAAGAAAGTCATGAATCTGCATATTTTCGCTTTCAAGTGTTTACCACCATAACACAAGCCAATTTCAACGATTGTAAATCCGGTATTCAGCAATTCTAGCAAAGGGCTGAATTGCAGTTTAAAAAATCAAACAGAAAAACCGAACAAAACTGTCGCAAAGTACTGCACAAAAAACCCGAACTTCAAACTTATTTTAAAGGCGGGAACATTTCTGGACGTGCACCAAAAAGCCCACCATATCGCTTGCGTTTATATTCTAGAGTAGAGTAGAAGCTAAAAAAAATATGTTGATTTATATATTCAGTGGTTTGAAGTTATTGAAAATTCATTAACTTGTTAAATTTATTATTCTGAACATTTCTAAACCAACAAATTTCAAATAAACGCATGTGCCGTGCTTTACAAACTCTTAATAGCTTCTGTTTCTTTCCATCAAGGTGTTTCGACGTTCTAAATAATGCTTGGTTCCAGAAACTGATGATTTGTAATATAATGATGCATTCATTTATCATCTTTTTCGAGCCGCCGTCAGTAGAAGTGATGAGGTGAATATTTAGTATTGTTAAAGCTAAATGATAAACAGTCATATGTTGTTGTTCCTGTTGTTATTACTGTTATATTTGCTATGATTATTAATTATTTTATTGTCTTTTTTATTCTTAATTTATTTTTAATTTTTTGTTTTGTTCTAAACCATTTGACAGACCTTCAGTTTGAGTGCGGGTTGACTCACAAAAATGCAAATGTTTCCATTGTTTTAATGCAAGTTGCTTTCATTCTATGAAAATTATCTTCACATTTCGAACTGACTGACGTTGATAATAATAATAATATAACGATTTTTATATATCGCTTAAGCCCCGTCTACACCAGCGAATGTTTATATGACAAGTTTTATTTCGCGAGTTTCGCGAGCCAAAACCAACTATGTCTATAGTCAAACAACAATGCGTGGTGTATAAATTTCAATGTCCACTGTGTGATACAGGGTATGTTGGTTATACTACCCGACATTTATTTTCCTGCATTGATGAACATCGTCACCAATCATCAGCAATTGCAAGACATTTGAAATCCACAGTCCTGACATCAGATGCTGTTTATCCGTGACTTAAATCCGTCCTTAAACAAACAATCGGACTCTAATATTGCCAAAGTTTTTATCTAATTGTTTTCAACTACTGCTGTAATTTTTACATTGCATTCTACGAGTTTTTTTTATTCTTATGCCACACACCATTGTATTCAGATTACTGCCTGAGCCATTAGTTTCTTTTTGTTTGTATATGCATTGTTCTAAGCATAATTAATTCATTCGCCTTGACCTTGTCACGCACCATCGCAGACAACATATAGTTATGCGTTTTTTAACTTAGATCACAACGACCTGACGATGTTGTCGAGGTGACAACGAAACGTTGTCAACATTTCCAGCTAGTATTTACAATTAAGTGTTTAAAAAAAGGTAGTCTAATCAAGTTTTATTTGACAACTTTTATTTGCTGGAGTAAGCCTTGTCTACACGAGCACTTTGTATTTGAAAACAAAAGATTGGAGACTGGGAACTATGGATGACATTAAAAAAAATTGCCAATTTTTTGTGTTATCTCGTCTACACGGACAATTTTCTGTATGTGATAATTTTTATTTGCCACATAAAAACTAACACGCCAGTTTTTCAGCTAATATAGTTGTCATATAAAAATTTGTCAATTTTGTTCATTTACACGATCAAATAAAAATCGCATAAAAATTGCTCGTGTAGACGGTGCTTTATTCTTAAAGCTCTAAGCGCTTTATAAAATAAATAATAGTTTTAACAGTTGAGGGTCTTACATAGTCCGCAACAGCGGCTAACATATATATTTGAAACAACCCTAAATTCCCTCAGTGAAGTAGACAGACCACAACACCGGGATCACTACCCTGCTCTTTTCGACAAGTGCGCGCGTGGGTTCATTTAAGTCCCCCGAATAAGTGTCGAGAGACTGGACCTACTGTTAAACGTTTTTATCCGAGAAGACGTGAAGAACTAACCATTTGCAGATAATAGAGCAAAGTCAGCACCTTCTCCTCAATTATTTTAAGACCCTGAGTGTTGGTCCTGCCGGGAATCGAACCCGAGCTTCCCGCACGATAGACTGGCACCTTACCAACTGGGCTAACCATGCGGCGGTTAACCATAGTCCTCACTTTAGTTTCTTTTTAAGCAACTGTTTAGACTTCTTTTAATGCAATACTAAAATACAACTTTTAATAAACTTTGTTTATATTATTCATACTAAGAGCGCTGCACCGGTATCACAAAGGTCACGGGTTTGATTCCCATTAAAGCCTTTGCTGTCAGACTTCTCTTTTGCAGGCGCTTAAAGGGGCTATGTCACGCGATCTATCATTTTTTTAAAATCCCAAATATGTTTTGCCCTCAACTGAACTCCAAAAATAATGGTCTAGGTTTGTTATTTAAGACTATATTATGATGTTTATTTTGTTTCCTGTCAATAGTGGCTACTGATGGTAAGGATGAAAATGGATTGAAACTTGAAAAAGTTGGCCAATCTTTTCAAGTTTTGGTGCTATTTCAACAAAAATTACCAAAAAACTTATTATCGGTTGCTCTTTT